>CAEGAE010085930.1:0-18110 GCA_903067095.1 Girardinus metallicus | reverse complement strand
GCACATTTTTTTTCCCACCCCCCCCCCCCCCCCCCCCCCGCCCCCCCCCCCCCCCCCCCCCCCCCCCCCCTTTTTTTTTCTTTCTTTCCCCCCCCCCCCCCCCCCCCGGCTCCCCTTCTCTACCTCTGTGACCTCTGGCTCATGTTACCCAGGCCTCTTCCCCCATCAGAGGCCCCCTCTGTTCCCTCAATCCAGGTATCCCTGGATTGCTAATTACTTGTTGTCACCCTGCATATAAACACACAGACATGACATATCGCCATTTCACGCAGGTTATGTGCAGTTTGGAGATGAAAAGAGAGGAAGTGAAATAAATGAGGGCAAGGACAAAGCCAGGCTCTTTTGCCCCCAGAAATAACCAGAGAGCTGCCCTGATACAGATCTGACACTGTTTATTTCTCGCTTGGCTTTATTTTTACAAGATCTCCTTTGCTCGCTGGCCATTCCTCTGAGTCTAACCTTTCTCCCTTTCCTTCTCGTCGGTGCGAGCATGTTTGTTTTACTTGGCCAATGACTCTGTGTAAAGCCATGCACAGTTTAACTCACCCTCAGGCAGACACGACCTTTCTGCCTTCTAAAAAACTCAGTGCCGTACTCAATTGTCAGCCCCCACCGCTCTCTCTCCCCATTCTACTTATTCGTCATGTCCCGGGGCCGATTTCTGTTGTCAAGCCACCATGTTACCCATTCATCCATCTATACGACCGGGCATTCATCACTGTCGGCATCTCATCCGTCTTAAGTTCTGCCGACACGCCGGTGAGCCCTCAGAGGCTCTAGAGCCACTCCGGCTCCCTGAACGTAACAGGCCCTTGCACTCATTCTCTATAAACAAACACGGGCCACTCAAGGCACACAGAGCCCCTAACATGACAAACAGTTCCTTGTTTGTAGCAAATGGGAGGGGAAAAAGGGCCACTCTTACTTTGTTAAATTTCTCAACTGCAAAGAAGCCCAGACACTTTTGTTTATGAGCGCCATCATCTCAGTAAACCCTTTTATGGGATTTGTGCCTGCGTTCACGTTGCGTCAACACATTTCAACTTCCTTTTTGGTTATTATTCTGTTTCTCGACTTTTAGCCTCAGTTCTGGTTACTCTGTTGCTCTTGCTACCTCGTGCCTCCATGCTTTGATTGGCTGCTTTAGGAAGGAAGGCAGCGTCAGGCACACACTTCCTGTTTCCTGTTGTGTCCAGCAACAATCCAAAGCTCCCTTCGACCTTCTCTGTGGAACAAGGAAGCTCACTTTCCTCAGACTTTTCTTTTTTGTCGAGGAATCCTCTTGTTAAATACCCCAGCTGTACTGTCGCTGTGACTCATATTTGGAATATTTGAGGTACACAAACCCTTTCACCTTTACCGCCAAAAGGTTGGCTAGAGCTTAAGCTATGCAATTCTAGTCCTCCCGTTGGGTGGTGTGCACTGGAATGCATCTTGATTATAGAGGCGACACACAGTGTAAGGCCATCATCTCCACAGGCCTGACCACGATGCATTGCAGCTTGCACTGTAACACCAAATAGAGGCGAGTCCTCCTCTATTCAGATGCCATGTGGCATTTCAGCTATTCCCATCTGCAACGCCTGTGTGTATGTTTTTCCTTTCAGCTTTTGAATGGCATAGCATTCTCCTTGCCTGCTGGTCAGTGGTGAATAGCAATGTTAATGGGTTAGCTGGGAGGAGAAAAAGCAGTAGAGCAAGGAATTTGGGGATTACATAGAAGGAGAGGTAGGGAAATGAATCAGGGTTTTGGGCAACAGCTGTTCCCCCTCCTCAGACCAAGAGTTCGTCCCGGCATGTCTCCTTTCTTTCTGAAGTCCTCAGCAGGATACAGTATCCCCCTCTTCCTTTCTTAGCCCTTCTGTCACTACTTCCCGCCTCTCTCCTGTCTTGCCTGTCTTCTGTCCTGTCTGTGTTAATGAGTAGTCGTATTTATAAGTGAAACAGCTGCCCAAGATAGAACAGAGATGCTGAAGAGAGAGGGAGGACTAAACTTGGTGCAGTCCTATTGGCCAAAGATCCATACCCTTCTTTGTGCAGAGTGATTTTTCTTGCCACAATTGTTGTCAGGCTCTTTAGATAACACACCTCCTCACATGTGCTCTGCGTCAGCTCGGTGAGCCGCAAGTTTATAAAAAGCCGAGCAAAGTTGAAGCGAGGCTCATGGTCAATCAGCTAAATCCCCTTGATATGACTCAAATGGAGCTGGAGCCATGTGCTTTCCGTCTTCCATGTGGTCAATTGTGGCTTCCAAATGAGCTTCCCCCGAACAAGACGAGCTGAAGGGCAAGCTAGACTTTATCTCAGCGCGAGTCTGATATTGTCCTAGTTTTGGCACTGCCTTTTTCAATTAGCCTCTTCAGGAATCTGACCTTGTTTGCTTATCACTGACTGTCTCAATGCTTTTCCCAGCCAGTGTCAATGCTGTATCTCCGGCCGCTCACTGTGAAGGCCTCATTTCATTTGGCTACCACAATCTGTTCCTACAGCGCCTAATCTCTCTTTTACCACAGTTTTCTCAAATTCCAACGTCTGTTTCCTCTGATGCATGTTCATGTAACTGCAGTGTTCGATGGCATAGATATATGTGTGTGTGTGGGGGTGTGCGTGTGTGTGTGCGTGTGTATGCATTACGTGTGTAGCTGAACTGAATGAGCAGAGGGACATGAACAGGTGACAGGCTGTGGCCTAATCCCTCTGCTGATGCCACAATGTGTCCAGTAGTGTGCTTTGCATACATGTCTGTGTATATTGTGCATGCACACGACTGTGGGTTCATGTGAGCATTGCATACATAGGCGTGTGTGCGTGCGTGTGTTGGTGATCATCCTATGGTGTGAGCAGCAGCCCCTGGAATGCTCTCGCGGAGTTAAAGGGCGGCCGTCTCAATTTCACCCTCCTTGACGGTGCGCTCTCAAACCAAATTTTACACTGTATTAAGTTCATATTTCGACATTTCCTTGCACAGCTGGGCATCCTACCTGCATTTCTTTACTTAGAATTCAAAGTGTGAAATTAGCTATCACCTTATCTAGGCGATGCCGTTTCAAAGTATCCATGTGGGTCTCTGAGAGAAAGAAATATAATAGACTGTTGGGTGCCAAATAGTGTGCTTTGCTGGTTGCTCTTGCACCTTTTCTTCTGTAGTTATGGAAAAGGACTTAGGGTTTCGGAATGTCGGAATACTGGTTGTGTTTCTTGAGTCAGAGACAGTAAGACAGAAGCAACGGAAGAGAGGAAAGTGTGTGAAAAAGTTGAGATTATGAGTAGCAGTATGGTAGGAGGTGTGTGATTGTGTTTCAGATTGTGTTTCAGGGTTTGGCTCAAATGAGCATCATTCTATTTGTAATGACCAGAGTTTTATTGAGTGATCTGAACACTCTGCAGACTGCTCCTGCCTTATCCACCCCCCCTACATCTCTCTATCGCCTGCCTAAATGTGGTATTTAGCCATGACACAATTAAGTGTCCCCTCGACCTCTACGTGTTGCTCTCAGGGGTCAAAAGTTCAAAGCATTTCAAAGAGGCTTGAACAATCTGGAGAAACTTGCTTTGCTCTGTGCCATTTAGGATGCTGCCAGAAGTCCCTATTGTCTCCTTTGGCTAATCATCTGCTGTGAATGTCTTTTTCTTCTTGCAGAGTGTCAGCCAGGCTTCTTCAAAGCTGAGGCATCCAGGGACAAGTGTGAACCGTGTCCTGCCAACACCCAGAGCCAGGACTCCAGGTCTTTGTACTGTGTGTGCATGGATGGCTTCTACCGGGCTCGTAAAGACCCCATGACTGGACCGTGCTCAGGTGAGAATTGTGCAGAAATGAATGCTAACGTCTATAAATTACTAATTGCACTAAAAAGTAAAGAAGCACTGAGAAAACTTCTGTTGATTGCAATCTGTAGAAGTTTATACCAGCCAGATACCAGCAACATGTCCATTACAAATGTGTGCAAAACTGGTAGTCCATTAGTGGTAGTCCACTAATGTCGCTTAAAAAAGAAACACAATTAAAATCACACATGATTAAGTTTGTTCATGCAATAAGTGCTTAAAGAACATGCCGCGCTATCATCCTCCTACCACTTCCTGTTGTCTTCTTTATCTTTCTCTGGTTGATGACGTGACTTGTGTTTTGCAAAAAAAGTGTTTCCATTGCAATTTAGCAAAATACATTCATTTTGATATAGCTGAAAAACAACCTCATCCTAGTGCAAAAACATTTTATCAAAAAACATGAATTTTTTCACGAAATTGGCGCAAATAAATTTATGCTAATTTATTTGCGCAATTCCAATTCACGCAATTATATAGTCAATTCAAGCACAGTTATACACTCCAATAGCAAGCAACAGCTTAGCGATTCTGGTTTGCATTACTGACAACACTCTTTACTGTCGATGCAGATACAGAAGGAGGATGTTGGATCTATTAGCCATTTTCACTGTAATTGATTGAACTACATCGACAGCTGTTAGAAGCAACGAGAGAAAAGACACATTTCTACTAAAAGTAATTTCCTTTTGACACTAAATTTTCTCTTGTAATTGGATTTGTACAGAATGAAATATACTCTGACCATTTTCATGATTATGAAGTCTGTAAATGAGTTCATTTGAAATAGCATTTACGTTCATAACTGTTGAGAACCAAGCATTATTCAGAAAGTGTCCTTGGTCTTGTACCTACTATATATTCTATGTTTTTCTGATCTGTCCGCATTAGGCCTCCCTTCTGCCCCTCGTGGTCTGGTGGCCACTCCCAACTCTCTTACACCGGGAAAACTCCTGCTTTCCTGGCAGCCCCCTGAAGACACCGGAGGTCGAAGCGACATCACCTACAGCGTTGAGTGCCATCGTTGGGAGGGCTCGTCGCACCTGCCCTGTGGAGAAAAAATTCGCTATGACCCATCAAACACGGGCTTGCTTGACACGAAGGTGTCAGTGAGTGAACTGGATCCTTACTTGAACTACACCTTCACTGTGGAGGTGCACAGTGGTGTGTCCATGTTTCCTAGTCAGGCAATACCGCGCAGTTTCAAGCCACAGTCCTCTGCCGCACTGAATACATCGCTTCACTACACAGGTGAGTGCTGGTGATATGAAGCAGAGCTGCGATGCTATCTGTGCTGCAGTAATGGCTGATGCTATCTGCGAGGTACTGACGGCTCTGCGGTCCCAATGAGGCCTGGGGAGGGGAGGGAACTGTCCATTTTATTGTTTTAGAATCTTAAAATTAAATTGTTTCCTTCTCCATGTATTGTCCTCAGACCCACCCAAAATTACGTCAATGCGTCTGGTTGAGCGGGACTCCACCAGTTTGTCTCTCTCCTGGGACGTTTTCCCTCGTCCACGGGTCCAATCCCAGCCAATCCGCTATGAACTCGCCTACCGCAAAAAGGTGTGGAAACTTTTTAATAGACCCTGACAGCACACAAAGAGCTTAACTTTATGTTTACATTTAGTCCACATGGCATGATTAAAGCTATTTGGAAATGCATTTTGCATTTAATTTTAATGGACATGCATTTTAAATGAGTTTCTGATGACTACTTAAACAAAAGAGAGGCTTTTTTAATAGGTGCTGCTTTAACGCTGGGGTTATTGGTGGACTTTTCTCTTTTTCCTAGGACAATAAAATCGACGTAACTACGTATGTGGTGCTGAAGCTGGAGAAAAACTCTGTGCAGATCAGCGATCTCTCCCCAGGCACAGCTTACCTGGTCAAGGTCCAGGCCCTGGGTGATGACGGCAACCAAGGAGTTTCCAGCTTGGAGGAACAATTTGAGACGCTGTCTGAAGGTGCAGGGAGAAACCGCTGTAGGAAAAACTTACTGGCTTTGTTTGGGAATCGTCTCACTGGTTTATTTTTTTTTGCAGGTCACCTTAACAAGACTGCTGTTATCCTTGCTGGGGTGGTTGCAGGAGTAATCACGCTGTTCATTCTGATCGTCATCTTTTTCCTGCTCAGACGGTGAGTAAGCGGCCCACTCCGCCGCTTTCCCTCCGTCTTATTCTGTCCCATAATCTGTCACAACACGACATCCTTCGCTGCCTTCCTCTCTCATTCTTCTGCTTTTCCTTTGTGGGGCCTCCAAATGGCCTTTGCATTCACTCTCTCCTCACCTCTTTCTTTCACTCTTCCTTTAGCAAACCGTCTTTTTCTCTTTATCTGGATGTGTGTGCCAGCACTCACCGGGGAGGAATTTCTGCTGAATGTGTCTTGTCATTGTGCAACGGTTGCAATCTACCAAGTGTTGGAGCCTTTGAAAGGAAATTAGACATGAGTGGCACATTGTTGTCGATAAGAGCCGCTCGCTTCTTTTTTGTACAAGGCCGTGGGCGCTTTGTGAGGGTGACCCGGGCCTGTACTGTAGCAGATTGTAACCACCTCTTTCCCGCCTGCTGGCTTTCAGCCTTTGAATTGGCTCAGCAAATACAGCCTATCGCCAAGGCTTCGTTAAAGAAACGCTTCTGCCTGAATGAATGCATTGCACCAGAGGTTTGAAAAAAAGAAAACAAATCTGGAAAAGTTCTTAAAAGGTTTTGCTGAAGTTGGGTGCTGCATGGATCGGTGCACCATATATAAAAGCTACAGCCTTCCTAGCAGCTGTCCAGGGTTCAGTATTTGTTTTATTTACTGTCACTCTTCCCCTTCTCTCCCTCTGCTATTCTGATCATCATCTCCTACTGATGAGTAAAAGGCCTACAGCGCCGCAGTAAAAGATGTGTCTATTACAAAAGTCTTCATAACTGTTAAGCTTTTCTACGTTTTGTCATTTTACAACCACAGTACAAAGTAGTGATCTATTGTACGGATTTCATTGAAACCATTAGAAGTTTGGTGTGCATTTGTTTTCACCCCACATGAGTCAGTGCTTTATGGAATCAGCTTTTACAGCATGTACTCCTCCAGGTCTTTGGGGGTTTTTTTCTCTTCCAGGTTTACGCATTTAGAAACTGAAACTTTTGGCCATTGGTACTTGCAAAATGACTCAAACTCAGTCTGACTGAATGGAGAACGTCTGTCAACATCAGTTTTAATGGTGTTCGGTCCAAAATTAGACCAACATTTGTTACATTTTCAGCTGGTGCAGTTCAGTTTCACTCTGCGTCAAATGAACCAAGCGCTAATTGAAAAACCTGGCCTTCTTCACAATATGTAAACAAAAGTGCCGTAATATTTTAGTGGTTGTAAGACTGCTTTTTTTTAATCTTTGGCTTTGACCCAGAATGCTCTGCACTTCTTGGTTTTGGAGCTGTTTCTGGTCCACTTGCATCCACATATACAAATCGCACCAGAGTTCACTTGAGCCGAACCGAGACCTGGGTTTTTAGGCGGACCAGAGTTTGATTACGCATTCACACCTCCCCATACACACTGGATATTCTAGAGAAACAAACTAGAGTTTGATTAAAGTGGATTAAAGAAGGCTGGTGTGAATGCACCCTTTGTCTTTCCACAGATTCTCGGTTGAATAAGTTAGGTCTGTACTTTGACTGGGCCATTCTAACACAAGATTCTCTGCAACATCCTCAAGTCTTTTCTCAACTCTAATAGGTTTGCAGTACTTTCTAGTTTCCTTGTTCCCTCTGAAAATAACCATTCACTCAACATCATGTTGCTGTCACCATGTTTTGTACTTGGGATCTTGCGCTTAGGATGATGTGCACTGTCAATTTTCTGAAAGCCTAGTAATGTGTATGAAGGACAAAATGTTTAATTTTAATTTATCATCTAACATAAGTACCTAATTCCAGATGTCTGCTGCTTCGCCTACATACAGCTTTAAATTTCTCTGTAAATTTGTATCTTACCTGTGTGTTCCTTGATCCTTATGCACTAATGGGGTTCAACAAACGTCACAGCATCACTTTCCTATACTTATACTTATCTATGTAGGTCAAGCAAATAACATATCACAATGAAATCTCTTTGACATATGGTTATATCATGACAAAATGTGTAAAAGTTCAAAGGTTTGATTTACAAACTGTGTGTTGTTATTTTTTTTTTTTATTCAGAAACAGAAACACCCATACCAGGCAAGGACCAGAGGACACCTACTTTTCAAGCCCCGGTAAAAAATAAAAATAAAATAAAAATATTCTTGAACTCTCTTTTTCTTTTCATTTAATTATATTTGTCTTCCTCATTTGTTAACATACAACCATCTTCCTGTGGTTTGCAGAGCAATTAAAACCACTAAAGACGTATGTGGATCCACATACGTACGAGGACCCCAACGTAGCTGTCCTCAAGTTTGCCACTGAAATCCAACCGAGCCACATAAGCAAACAGAAAGTCATCGGAGCTGGTGAGTGACAACCCTGCTGAGTTAATCTGCTGTGGGGCTCAGCTTTAAATCTCGAAAGGTCTTTCCATTTGCACACCGCCTCCCCGTCCCTCAAAATATTTCCTATTTATACTGCACATTTTCTACAGCTTAACAGGCTAATGGGTGGTTTTTACTTTGCTGAGATTAGGATCTATCTGGCTTTTTTTATATCTCACCCGACAAGTTGAGAGATCTTTTTGTTCTGCGGTTAACTCTTGGCGGTGACATCTTTATGTTTTGGCCCAAGATGACATGAACGTTGCACAACAGAAATGGCTGCAGACACACAGTTTTGGAAGAACATCACAACACCTTCCTGGGGCTTGCTTCAATGTTCCCATTGAGGATACGTTCATTCAAGTGCGACCACCTTTAGCCTTTGAACCAACAGTCCATTTGAGCCCCCGCCACCCCACCCCAGCTCCCACGACCAAATGTCCCCTTTCCTTCTCGTGTGACAGCTGATTCCCATGCTCCCACACAACAGGTCGTCAACTATTTACACAATGTTGCTTCGTTCTTTCTTTCTTTCTTTCTTTCTTTCTTTTTCTCTCTCTTTCTCTCAACACTGAGCCAGAACACACCTCGGTGGGAGCGCCTGAGGCAAAACAGCCGCAGAGACTTCCTTGTTTCCTTTTGTTGCTCTGCCAAGCCCTGTGGCTAGAAACTTAAGACCGTCACACCAATACATACACACACATTAATTTCAAATATCTTTTCTAAATCAACTGACCATATTATGATTTTTTTATTTTTTTTTTAACACCTACAGGCGAGTTTGGTGAAGTTTACAGAGGAATCCTGAAAGCGCCTGGAAAGAAAGAGGTGGCGGTGGCGATAAAGACGCTGAAGCCCGGCTACACGGAGAAGCAGAGGCAGGATTTTCTGAGCGAAGCCTCCATCATGGGACAGTTTTCCCACCAGAACATCATCCGACTGGAGGGAGTGGTGACCAAATGTGAGGCTTTTTCTCCACTTTGGTTTTTCTGCATATTTGTTATAGCTCAGTTTGGGCTTATAGTTTGTTCTGCTTCTGCGCAGTTAAACATGCGATGATCGTGACTGAATTCATGGAGAACGGGGCACTGGATAGATACCTGAGAGTAAGACCAATATGTTCTTCAAGTTTCTTTTTTTGACGTATTGTGATTTTTTTTCTCACGTTTTCTGAGAGTATTTACAGTAGTTATGTAAAACAAAATAATTCTCTAACTTATTTTTGCATCAGGACCATGATGGGGAGTTCTCGTCTCACCAGTTGGTGGGAATGCTGCGTGGCATCGCCGCAGGCATGAAGTACCTTTCTGAAATGAGCTACGTTCACCGTGACCTGGCTGCCCGCAACATCCTGGTCAACACAGCCCTGGAGTGTAAAGTTTCGGACTTTGGCCTTTCCCGTGTGCTTGAGGACGATCCTGAGGGGACCTACACCACCAGCGTAAGTACCTGCTGGGAGGTGTGAGGAGTAAAATTCACTTCAGTTTGGTGTTTTCTTTGTTCATGATGGTGTTTGTTAACGAATGTTATCTAATAAATCTCTGAGACTTGCAAATTATAAATCATTTATTATTATTTATTATGAATGATAAAGTAGTTGACTCCTGAAGGCAATTGATTGTACAATTCATAGAACATCAACATTCCAGTATTTTTGTGTTTCCATTCTGATATCAGTATTTAAAAATCTATTGATTAGAAAGTACAAACATCTGCTAGTGTACAAATCATGTAGTTACGATAGTAACTACATATAGTAGCTACTATATGTAGTACTTTATTATATGCATACTAAAGCAGTATAAATTTGTCAATGTCAAAATTATTTATAAAGCACTTTTGAAACTGTTGTAAGTGCTGTAAAGAAGTCAATAAATATACTATGACTAATAAATATACTATAACAACTTTATCCCAATAAAGGGCAATTCAGTTCACAGCACTCTGGTCAACATAACAAAAGAAAAGAAAATACAAATAATCTCATTAAGCCATTTCAGCTTCAGAAAAATGTCAGTGCAAAAACGACTAAAAGACCAAAAAAATAAATAAAAAATGGGACAGGCTCTTTAGCTGCTGGGTAACAAGATTTAAAAGCCCAATTCTTGAAGGAATAAAAGAGTTTGATTATTGTAAATTGTGGTCATGGTGTGATAAATGTGAAAAGTTAGAAAGGCACTGAATTATGGTTTTTGTAAGCATTTACGTGGATCTTTTGTTTTTCTACTACCATCTCTGACTCGATGGTTTTCTTGAACAGGGAGGTAAGATCCCCATCCGCTGGACGGCCCCAGAGGCAATAGCCTACAGGAAGTTCACCTCGGCAAGCGATGTGTGGAGTTTCGGCATTGTCATGTGGGAGGTCATGGCGTTTGGGGAACGGCCTTACTGGGACATGAGTAACCACGAGGTTTGTCTTCATTTCTCAACTCTTTTAGTCAGGAGATCATTGGAAAAATGTAACAATTTACCACAAAAACAATAAAAAATACCATCTGCAGGTGATGAAGGCCATCAATGAGGCTTTCAGGCTGCCAGCCCCCATGGACTGTCCGTCGGCCGTCTACCAGCTGATGCTTCAGTGCTGGCTTCAGGATCGCGCCAAGAGGCCGCGTTTCGGAGACATCGTCAGTCTGCTGGACAAGCTCCTGCGCAGCCCAGACTCACTAAAGACCATCGCAGACTTTGATCCACGGTAAAAAAAAAAAAAAAAAAAAAAAATACCAGCCAAACTGCCTTTAACAGATGTCTTTTCTGGTGCAGATTCAATCCCGAGTGTACGAAGTCCTTTGAAACCAACTTCCTTCAAAAAACTACAAATCAGGATTTTGTCTGAGTTTTAGTTTGTGATGAATAACAAATTCTATTAATATATAAAGAAAATTGGGAATTTATGGAACTACATATTGAAAAATAACAATAACACTGAAGTAGTTCAGATTGGGTGAGGCTGCAGAGTAAAAAAGTTAATACGTGGTACACGTGTTCCTTTTGTTTCTGATTCTGTGAATGAAAGCGTGTTTGTCCTATTGAGACAGAGCACAAGCACCAAAGACAGTGAGAAAGAACAGAGAGATGTCATCCTCGCATCTTAATCGCCTCTTACCCCGACTCCCTTAACCGGTTTTTTTTGTTTTATCACCAACTGGTTTCCTGCACAGTAATTACAGACCTCAGTCATCTGTCTCTTGTTGTGGGAAAGTGTGTAAATAATTATCATTAACGTTTAGATCTGCTCCCTTTCTTTTCCCAGGGTTTCCATCCGCCTGCCCAGCACCAGCGGCTCGGACGGCTCCCCCTTCAGGTCGGTGTCCGAGTGGCTCGAGTCCATCAAGATGAGCCAGTACAGCGAGAACTTCACCCGTGCCGGGGTCGTCACCATGGACCAGGTGCTGCAGATGAAGAATGAGTGAGTGCCGGTGTTCATTACATTACTCCAAGAAAAATAATTTAGGAAAAACATGAGCTCCTCTGTCGTCTCCCAGTGCTCTCACTGGCAGAAATACACCACTCAGTCAGAAACAACCAATCAGAGCCAGGAGGAGGGTTTTAGTGCTGTCAATCACTTCCTTCCCCCTTTGCTCTTTGCTAAGCTAAAGCTGGTTCACCACAACATAGCCTGCCACAAATGCTAAGGCTAGCTAGCATATCCATCTATAACAGTGGATAAACTTTGTTTTCCACCATTAGCACATTGAGCAGCGTACAGGAGGTTGATTGACAGCGCTAAGACCCTCTTCCTGGCTCTGACTGGTTGTTTCTGACTGAGTGGTGTATTTCTGCAGACCACAATGGTAGCTCAGGAAGTGGAGGAACTTTTCACAGATTATCTGTCTCATACCGTACTGTCACGACGTGGTGACATTTTAATAAATATGGAAAAAAACATATTTCTATAAAAGTCACATAATGGAGTATAAAAGGAATCTGATTGGCTTAATCAGTTAGGTGTGATTAACCTAATTGACTGAAAAACAGTATTTTTAAACTGTTTGCAGCTTGAGAAAAATTCCAAATGGAAAATCTAACGGAGTGAAGGAGCGGTGGGCACATTTTGTGGTGGAGTTGTGGTTTCTGTTGCTCTTATTCAGCTGCGCTCTCTCCATTCTCATCCTGCCCTCAGCCCAGACACACATAGGCCAGCACTTTTGCCGGAGCCCTTAAAAACCACCAGTTTTGCTTGTTTGGGTCAGAAACCTTTTGTGGCTTCTCCAACATTAAAGGAAAGCGGCGTAGACTACGGCCAAGTGGAAAAAGATCGACTTGAAGCTGAAATAGATGGATTTGATCCGAAAACCTAAAGGGAGACTGAAGAAGTGGGCTTGTGTGCCCCCTAAAGTTTTCACAGTGCAGTTTAAGGGAATTACACCTTCCATGATGTGTAGGAGTCCTGAAGGAGGCAATTTACCCAAACAGGCGCAACTGTTGGGGGCGAGGGGCAGGGAGCCTATGGCAAAACACATAATTTAAGGTTCCTTTTGAAGAATAATGAAGGCCAGAGAGTTTCTAACCACATAGCTAAAAAGAAGCCACCTTTTTTTTTTCTTTTTTTTTTGCTGTTGCATGTGTTTAGGTTTGTAGCCATGAAAATAAGACAGGATGAGGTTTAAAAAAATCCCAAACTGTGTTATAAAGAATGTAGGAGCACTGTAGAAAATCCCAGGACAAGTTTGACTAGTTTATAATTCTAGAGTTTCATGGTGGTCTTGTTCTAAGGTGGTCCTAATGCCAATTGTTTTCATAAATTAGGCCTTTAATATGTCACATCTTATTAATTAATTACAAATTAAAATAATGAAAAATTATCAAACAATTAATCACATTTTTTTTCTTTTACATAAATAAGTCGGAATGTTTAAATTGTGTTTCTGGTACGTCTGTAAACCTGACGTGCAAACGACATCCTCAGACAAAGCTGCTTTTCTTGGTCCAGTACGGGTTAATTTTTGCTGCAAAACTGATTTGATGGGAAGTTAAAAAGACTGCTGTTGTGGGCAAAAAGGAGTTAGCCTATTGGCTAAGCTATGCAACCATAAAGTAGCATCTAAATGCAAAACATGTTGCAGTAAAAAGACTCTAGGTTATTGCTAATGCTAACTGTCCTGGAGTTAGTTAGTGACAGTGCTTAGAAAATGCAAACCACTAGCTCACTGCTGCGCTAGCAGCTCCTAACCCACAGCGGCACTTGCCATAACTCGCAGAGGTTTGTTACCATGGCTACCGTTGACGTCAGTTACAGTTTTTCTAATGTTATGTTATGTTGTTTCTCTGTCATTATCATAGCTGCAGCAAAATGACAACCTTGAGCTTGTACATGCTGTGCATGGGAAGGGTGTGAGCAGCATGTACACAGACAAGATTGACAGCGCCATCCTACTGGCTCTGATTGTCTGTGTTTTTCTGCAGATGGTTGCAGGTCCACAGGTTCTACCCAGAAAGACTTTATTATTTTTGGTTTTTTGGAGACAAATATGAAGACCCGTATCATTCTTACTCTTCTCAATAAGCAATAGTTAATACCTCTTGTTGCTCTGTCCTCCCATAGCTCTAGTAGGCAGCCCGGTCCATCACCCCGCAGCTGCGTAAATAGCAGAAGATGTTCGCCCCTTTTCCACTAACGCATGCAAAAATCTGATCCTGCCTTGCCTCAATTTTTAGTTAAAAATTTAGTTAAAGATGCAGCCTGTCTTATTTTGAAGCAGCAGTTCCAGATAGAGGGTCAAACTTAAAACACTGAGCCTCATATCCAGGGCTCGTAATATCCAACTGGATAACACTTTGTGATACAAATGAAAAATGAACTAAAAACATAAAAATGCTAAATGTCGGGCCATGCAATTTTTTTAAAGTCCAAACATATATGTAGCTAACTCTCCTGATCCTCGGGAAGACGGCCGCACCACAAAGCCGAGACGAGCCCTTTTGAAGTGCTTGTCGTGCTGCATGGTGTGATTTTTTGTTTCCATCTCAGGGCATCTGGTAGCACTCTCTGGAAACCACCAGTCATTTACGATCCACCCTCTGCTTCCCAGACAAAGTGATTCATGGTCAACAGGGAGAATCCTCGTTAAGTAATTAAAGCCGTAATTAAGGCTTTGACTCCGGGCTGGTGTTTATGCAGGGCTTTTTGCAGGTATCGCATGTGTGTTTTTTAGCAAAGAGAAACCCCCACTAATGTTCGTTTTATTGTGAAAGATGAGTTAAACGTTTGGCAGAGAGCAAACTTGGAATGCGCCCCGCCTAGCTGGACCGATTTAAAAGCTCAACCTGAACGTGTTCAACTCTTGGCTGGCATTTCATTACTCTAAATGAGTCAGTGATTACACCAAGACTTTGGGAGGCTGGAAGGATGCATGTGGAAACTGTTGGAACGAGGCCAGAGTGAAAATATGTGCGCAGCTCTTCTTCAACACCGTTCTGTCTCTCCTCCACAGGGACATTAAGAACATCGGCGTGCGACTGCCCGGCCATTTGAAGAGGATAGCTTACAGCATCCTGGGCTTGAAGGACCAGACCAGCACCTTGAGCGTGTTTGCTGTGTGATCCTCTCAATGAAAGGGATGTGAAATTGGACACAGGCAACCCTTTGAACTCCCAAGCCGAGCTGGAGCGTTCTGCGGGGACGGCACCGAAACGGCAGAACCAGGAGAGAAATGTGCCAAGCTTTGGGCCAAATCAATCAGACTGATTTACTGTACCTTCTAGATTTCTTCATTTTTTTGCCCACAGGGAAACGGAGCACATACCTTCAACAGAAGTGTAAAGTAGACTTTTGATATTTAAATAGCTATTTTTGTACTATAGTTGTCTTCCGTACGGATACGATTCGTTGCTCCGTTTTCGTCCCTTTTTCATTCCTGCTTCAGCTTTATGAAATTGCAGCCTGAGTTGGTTACAAAATGAACAGGGAGAACGTTTGTAAGGGCAGCAGAGTCCAGTCAGAGTTCAGATTACAGTGGCGATGCCTCTGAGTCTCTCACGGATTGGCTCTCAGGAGGATGAAGTGAGCTTGAACTAGTCCAGATTTAGGGTAAAAAACAAAAATAAAAAAAACAGGTCGTGAATGTTTCTGCTGGTCCTGTGCAGGAATTAAGCTATGATCTTATGGGTGGTGTTTATATACAAAAAAACCAAACAAAACAAAAAAAAAAAACAACAAAAAAAAAAAAAATCAGGATGATAAGGTACTTTTTAATTTGTTTTTACAAAGCAAGTTTTTCTTTTTTTTTTTTTTTTGTTTTTTTTTTTCGCAATGAACTGTTACATAAAAACATCAACAAAAACATTTCATTAGAATCATATAATGTAGCACTTGGAGCAAGTCTCATATTTGTCATATGATTGTAAACATGAACGGGCATTCACAACCAAAAGTGGACAAACTATTTGTGTCCTCTGAACCATTTTGCATTTTGCCTCTTTTTTATCGGGATTTCGTGCAACAGACCAACACAGTGCTTTGTAGTGGAAGGCAAATATATAAAAAAAAAAACATTCCCACAGCATGGCACTGCCACTTACATGTTTCGCAAGGAAATGTGTGTTTCGAGTGATGATTATTATTATCCTCCCTTTCAGCAACAAAGGCCGCTCAAAGTGCTTTACACCATAGAAACTTAACTAGCTGATTATGAAACAGGCAGTAAAACGTTACATTTTGTCAAATGCCATCATCCAAATCATGAAGCAAATATACATTAGACATACTTATCAATGTTCCAGTAATCATGGATCAGAGGCAGCTCTACACAGCTCGGTTTTTAACTTCGATTTAAAGGAGCTCTGTGCTGTTTGTGGTGCCGTTGCCTGGATTTTATTTAGAGACATCAGAGTAAAAGGGGGCTCAAAACCTTTAAAACTTTATATTATTCTTCCATTTTGCTATAATGCACTACTTTGTGTTGGTCTGTCACATAAAAATCCCAATAAAATACTTGCAATTTTGTGTTTGTAATTTGCAAAAAAATGTGAAAAAGTCCAAGGGTATTAATCGCAAGGCACTGTATATGAAAGTCAAGACTTTTTTTGTAATTGAAACAAGTTGGAATTCTGCAAAACTTGTCAAAAATAAGTGAGTCAAGACAAGTACTCACCAAAAAAAAAAAACAAAAACAAAAAATCACCGCTGAGAGATACTAGCTTTAGTCTTTTTTGCAGTTTTACCATTTTGCAAGCGTCCTTCTGAATCATATTTTGAGTAAATTATTTACAGATTTAAATGAAATGCTTTAAGAATGAGCTGCTCGACTCATTCCAGACATTTAAAGTGCCTGTTTGTGGAAGATGACCACCAGTCTGCCTACTTCTCTTTCAATAAAGCGGCTCTTCTGTGTAGCAAGTAGTTTGTAGTTGAAACCCCCAGTGCTCTTAATCCATGACTGCAAATCTTGTGTTACTGATGTACACCTTCTTTTACTTGAATTTTTACCTTGTCGTTAAATGAGTGATTCTGTTGTTGCTCACAAACAAATGCGATTCTTTTGTTGTTGTTTGTTTTGTTTTTTTTTAAAGGGATTTAGTTTTTGTTAATATCTGGGATTATTGGTTGGACTTGCATTTTGTAAATTTTGTACAATATCCAGTAGCAATCATATTTTCAGACTGCTTTTTTGTGTCTGTGTGTGTGTGTGTGTGTTTTTGTTCTACGCTCATGACTTCCCAAAACTTCCTTCATCTATGAGCAAACTCCTCCTTCCTTTGCAAATTCTTCCTTTTTGTCTGCTGTTTTATGCTGTATTTAATAGTGTATTTATTTTTGAACTGTTATTTATTTATCCTGATAAACACTGAGCTGGGTTTGTAATTGGAGGTTGCTCATTAAGCCTTAATTAAAAGAAAGAAAAACACAAACAAAGCCATTTCCCTCCTTTCCTTTTGTCATTTCTGATCTGTTCATGCCTGTGATTGCATTCTTGGCGAATAAATAAAGTCTTAAGATGAATTCTTCAAAGGCTGTTGTATAACTGTTTGACTGCAGGGCAGACTAAAGTCTTGTTTATTGTATTCACGGTGCCAGGATGTTTATACTTCCACCTAGACTTGCGTACAACACAGCTGAGTGATTTTAACTCGGAAGACGGAATCTGAAGTAAACATACAAGTGCTTCGCTATATCCTGAAAATGAAACAATCTCACCATGCAGTCCCACACAAGCATCCAGACAGACGACGTGTGCAGCGGCTCTGACAGCAGCTGCTGTTGATACTGTTGCAAATGGTCTGAAGTTTATCATTTCAATGTCAGGAATGCATTGATGATTAGGTGATTAGTGTGGATTTGCTGAGAAACTAATCTTTTTACTTTTAAAATAAGCAAAAAAAAGAGACATTTGCTCTTCAAAGCCCTCTAATGAAGTCTGGAACACACTACTTAAATTAGTACTTAAAAAATGATATATATATATATATATATCATATATCAACTTGGATCATACAAAGAACATAAAGTACAAAAAAACTGTTCCCGTTCAGTTTACTCTGGTAACGAAGTTACATTTTCTGATCACTTTAAACAAGAGAGTCCATTTACAGCACATTTAAGATGCAGATGTTGAGCAGAGCACAGAAGATACCTTGGGCAGACTGTAGCATGCTGCATTTTGCAACTTCATGAACAGCCGGCCACTTCGGATGTGTAGTTCACCAGGAATTCACTCTTTTGGGAGATTGAACACAAAATGAGCCTTGGGTAAGCTAAGGTTCTCAATAGTTTAAGAAATTTAACAATAAAATCCCCCAAAGGTTAATCTGAGAATGCTAGTTCTTTCCTCAGTTTAAAGATTTG
>CAEGAE010085924.1:0-31424 GCA_903067095.1 Girardinus metallicus | reverse complement strand
CCAGGGTGTACCCCGCCTCTCACCCGGAACGTAGCTGGAGATAGGCACCAGCAACCCTCCCGACCCCATTAAGGGACAAGATGGATGGATGGAATTAAGTTGTCATGAATCATAAACTGTGTTTCAAAGAAGTTGCAATCAGTGGGAAACAATGCAGTCCATGTATTGCCATTTCAGCGCTTGTCTCAATCTAAAGTACAGAAAAGGGATTGAAAAAGTGAATTTTATCACAGGGGTTTCTTAAAACTCAAACTGTGTTTTGAAGAATCTCTGTTCTGTATGAAATTATCCAGATTTAACCAAAGTATTTTATCTCCGATAAACAACCAAATGCAGTCAATATTCCTGACCCTCCTTTCCCCCTGCCCTGTAAAACAACCTTTAGTATGCAGATCGTAACTTCAGAATTGTTAGAAAATATACATATATTTTTGCAAATCCTACCTTTAAGTCCTTTGAGTCTTGTCTGTCGCTGTCATATTTTACTTCAGAACACCATCTTATGTAGCAACATCATAATGGCTTGTACTTTTGATCAGAAATATTGTGACATTTTAAAATAACAAGCTGTTCTACTAATAATGCATTTTTACAAATTGCCACTTAGAGCTCTGGAAGTTATTGTTTACTCAGCCGAACAACACGTTACCTAAGAAACCACATTAGCGGTGGTAACCCACTTTTGTTTATTGTTGCCTTTGATTCAAGATAACTGGAACATTGATCATTATATTTCATGTGTATTTGCTTGATGATTTTGCTAATGGCTTTTGATAAAATGTAATATTTATTACTTGTTTCATAATTGCTTTCTGTATGATGTTTTTATCTTGTAAAGCACTTTTAACTGCCTTGTTGCTGAAACGTGCTGTATCGATAAACTCGACTTGACTACAGCAAAGGAGAGGCATCAAATATTACCCACCAAAGTTATTAAAATGCATTAAGAAGTAAATTATTACAACAATAGAGATTTTATTTTGTTGCACAGCCTAGCTACACATCAGTCAACCACCTCTCCTTCGTCGCTGTGGTGATGTCGACCTGATTTCCAGCAACAATCAGGGAGTCCCTGACAGCTAAGTGATGCTGAAATGATACCAAAGGGCCTAAAGTGTGGCAAGAAAATATTGGCCAAGCCATTAGAGCACCATTAGCAGCCTGTAGGATCAATACAAGGCTGGATGAATTCATGCTTTCATGTTGTTGGTGGCAAATTCTGACCCTGCCGTCAGAATGTTGCGGCTGAGTTAGAGACACGTCGGGCCACAAACGTTACTGACCAATTTCAGTGACCCTCTGCGAACAGCAGCTTGTCCTCGGCTAACAGGAGTGGGATAAAATGTGGACTTTTGTTGCTGGTGCTCGTTTGATTCATGTGCTTTCAGTGATATTATTTTGCATTCCTCTGTTGTAACGAGTGTTTATTTCAGCTCCTGTAGCTACTGTATCATCTGAGACCAGTCTGCCCATGACCATCTGACCTCTGACATGAACAAGAAGCTTTTGTTTTGACATTCACTGGATATTTTGTTGTTTTCTCTCTTTTTTTTTGGACTCTTCACTGTAAACATGAAACATTGCTCTCTGTAAAAATCCCAGTAGATCAGCAGTTTGTCGATTACGGAAACCAGGCCGTCTGGCTGGTGTTCAGTTTGAGCTTCATAAATCCTCTTCACCTTGTCCAGATGCCAATATGCATTGAGTCGCTTCCCTGAGATTGGCTGAGTCACTACTAGAACTTTAAACAACTGAACAAGAGTAAAATCACCAGTGAATGTAAATAAATTTGGGAGCTTTTAGGAACGACAGTAGGAGTTATGGTTGAGAGAGTTTCTGCGTTGGTAGAAGAATGTAAATCTGTATCCAGCTTTCAGTAGGTTGGCTGTAGTTCTAATGCTAATGTCAAACATGCTACAAGATGAGCTTCTTCTCTACAGCTGCAGTTGAAAAAAAGATTTACATATCACATTGGTAATCTAGGTTCAAAACGTTTGTCGCCGTTTCGCATGTTTTATGTCTTGATCGCAAACCGATACTTGTTTTTTTTTTTTTTAAACAGGCAAGACAGATTATCTTGATCACTTGAACTGGACTAATTCAGATGAATAAGCATATTTTAAAAGTCTTGAGAGTTTTCCTGCATGTTCTCCATGTGCATGCGTTTGCTCTTTCCTGGTACTCTGGCTTCTTCCCACTGTTCAAAATCATGACTGTTGGGTTAATTGGTCTCTCCAGATTGCCCTAAAATACAAATGTGTGTATGCGTGTGCGTTTGTGTGTGGTTGTTTGTCCTATGTTTATCTGTTTTGACCCGTAATGTACTGGCAACCTCACAGGCTCCAGATGATTCAATTTCATATGTATAATAACAAAAATGCTGTTTGGCAGGATGGTAGAATCAACTGTCACATGCAATCGCATGAAAATACAGAAACGAGTGTTCATATAGTCAAAGAAGACCTTTGATATATATATTTTTTTATGATGGAAATTGCTCTTAAATTTTCTAACTATCTTTTGGTATGACTTCCTGCTGAGAAGTTACTCGTCGCTACATCACACAAATCACCTAAAACAAGAAATTAAAAGAAATTAAAAGAGAAATCTGTTTCATTTTATGTCCGGTCCGGTTTGCAGTCAGTTTAAAGAACAATATTTTCACCTGCCATACCCAGTAGCGCAGCTCCCAGATGGACACTGGGTGAACCGGATAGAGCTGGGGATATTTAGCCAGGAAAGGCTCGTCATTGCTCCATCTGAATGCCATTGAAGCAAATTTCCACTGCATATCTTCATTAAGCAAAATCAGATTTAGCAGATTACGCAGAAATCACATCAGCTGTGTATTTACATCTCGGCGGTAGAATTTGCTTACACTAAGGTCAGGAGCATTAACCGAGAACATCCCTGCTGTGGGCCCTGTGTATAAAACACAGCGCTTACGAGCTCCGGGTTATACAGTTGTGAACACTACTTGCATTCATGCGCCGCAGCACATTAATCATTCCCCACCTTTGTTTTGAGCGCCAACGTATTTGTTGAGATAACAGAGCACTGCCGCTCCGTACCGTTTCCAGAAGGAGACAAATGCTTGTGAAAGCATTCTCCGGAGTGACGCTTTAGCATGACCGGCGCTCCGGCAGTTTTGATTGAATCCCAGTTTGACTGAGCTTGACTCGGTCCATCTGTGCAACCGTCCTTGGCCTTGGTGTAAGGTTTGGGATAGAGGACGGGGAGAGGGGGCCGGCAGGGTTATCATACTGAGAGGCTGTTAGGGTCATTACAACCCTCTGCTTCAATATTTCCACTTTTTTGGGGATTTATTTTCTTTTTTTGATGGGAGCCAAATGTTGCGCTGGAATCCCCGTGTCTGTCTGTCTTTGTTCCCGTCTCTCACCATCCTGTCGGGGCTGTGCCAGCACAGCTGTGAGCGGCAGCGTGTAATAAAAGTCTAATGCAAGCAGCTGCTGGGGGTTTAGACTGTAATGAGATGGTGTGTGAGATTACCACACTTCGCTAGTCGCTGAGAGAAAGCTTGGCACCCTAACATCTCCCCACATCGCTCCTCTTTTCTCCCCACCACTCCAGTGGTACAATTACACTTTAGATATGGCTAATAGAATACACACACAACAGCCTGTAAGCAAGTGGCATAATGAGCTTTATCTTAGCCTCTTCCCTTTTTCTCTTCTTCCTCACATCCCCACAGCTGCACCGTGAGGCGTCCACCCGGAGGAGCGCAGCGCTGATGTGGAAAACAGAGACGGGAGTATTTCTGAAATCAAAGGCGTGCCTCGTCAGAAAATTCCCACAGAGGGGGACCGTTTTTCACGGAGGTTTGATAGCTGGAAACACGGTTTGCCTGCTTGCATCATCTCAACAAATAATTCAGGCCTCGAGTCATGAATAGTAGTAAAGCGCTGTGTCAACTTCATTAGTCATCAGGGGAGTTTGCAGTAGCGGATGTATGCGCAGGCCATACATTCAACGACGGGGATCACAATAGGAAGGAGTCTTGCCATGGCGTTGCCGTGGAGCTTTTGTCATGTGTCACTTTCTCATGCAAAAATCTCTTCTCCTTGTCTTTCTTCCCCCTCTCTGTCTCTCATTGTCTCGCCTACCTTCCATTGTCGTCTCCACTCTCCGTTATCCTCTCTCCAACTCTCTGCCTCATCCTATTATAGGAGCCGCATCATAGGCAAGATGGGATGAATGTAGCAACATAAAAGTGCTTGTTAAGACTTTGACACCTCTTCTGAGGTTTAATGAAAGTTCAGAGTTTCTTGGTGTGAGGCGTCTGTACCTGTCACAGCATTGCCGGGATAATGGGCCCATAGGTGCCAGGGCCTCATCACGGTGGAGGAGGAGCTACTTTCTTTTTTAAATGCATGCTTCTCTTCATTACTTCATGCAGAGGGGCTAAACTCAAGATTCGCTGCTCTGCGAATGAGGCTGAATATGGCGAATGTGACCCCGGGGAGTAGAGCAGCGGAATTTCAATACGCAGCCGGGTCAGTATTATTCCACACCTGAACGCAGAGCCTTCCAGACAATTAGTGGAGAATTATAGAAAGGGAGCCTCTGGGTATTTTCACCATTTTCCGCCTCGCCTCGGCCGTGGCCTTGCCAGCCAGCCAGCAGGGATATTTTCAGATTTCCTCAGTGAGAGGAGGAAAGAAAATAGATAGTCGAGGAGAACTTCAAAAGGAGCTGGGTTCAATTTCGACAGGTATTTTTGAAGGTGTCAAGTGAGGTTGCGGCAGTCATTCAGCATCTAAGTGTTTCTGTGTCGGAGAGATCTCTGCCTCAGCACATTCATTTTCAAGCTGCTCTCACCACCGCCTCATCAGACGCTGATGCTGAAGGTTTTCCCGGTTTGCAACGTAACAATCGTTGCTGTAGCTGCGCAGAAAATGTTGGTAAAGCCAGCGGTGGTAAATAATGAATTATAGTTGCCACATCTTTTATCACTTTGTTTATAAATCAAGGGAAAACCTAAAACAACACTGTAAAAAACTGAACATAAAGCATAAATACAGAAGTTATAGGTTTTGTGGCCACAAAACAGGAGGACCGTTTGTACCTCAACCAACAACCGATAATCTATTCATATTAAACTGTAAGGATATGGAGTTAAATGATTCAAATATATTCATTATGGTTTCCTTCATAAGCATTACTATGTGCATATTTTTCAGCAGTAAACTCTTTAAAAGGGATAAGGCCAAAGTAATTAGGGAAACTGTAATACAAAATTGTCAGATAATGAAACACAATTAGACTAATTACATGTGAGATTATGGCATTATTTCTTCCCATTTATCTCCATGATTCTTTAATATATCTAATTAAAAAATAACAAATGATTTACATGAGAACAAAATTGTTTACAAGTACAAAATGGAAGTAGAAAGGTGCAAAATGACAAGGCGTAGGTACAAAGTACAGTTTTTAATAGGCACAGGGTCAGATTAACTCTTAAAATGAACAAAATATATGAAATATTACAGAAAAAGAAGAAAAGGTAAATGCAATAAAACCACAGTAAGCTATACATTTTAACAAGAGCAAGAGACTGTGTTCTAAGCACAATGTAATAGCTAAAGGGAACTTTAGGTTTTCAGGAAAAAAAGGACTAAGAATGGAGCCTTGTGGTACTCCACAGGACAAGTAAAAAAAGGATTTAAAAACCAAGGGGGAGAACCTACATCTTCCTTTCAAAGAGCTGAACCAAATCACGTGTTAAAGTTATGAAGTATTGTTTTTGCGTGTTTATGCTTTTCAGTAATTCAACAGATCCATGATTTTACAGAGATGTGCCATGTTTTAAGTATTGTGCAAGACCTCTACTCACATTAGGTCAAAAACCAAAGAGCAAAAGTATGTTTTGATTTATATTTAAACACATTAAGAGAAAGTGGCTTTCTGAAATGTAGTGGCACCGTTTCAGAGCTCCATCACCACAGCTTCTGCCCTCCTGACCAATGAGTAATACACATGCAAGAGCCGCGGATTACAGATAAGATGAAGCCAAAGACACTTAAAACCAGAGTAGAAATTTCAGATGAATTTACAAATGATTTAAAGTGAAGAAGTAGCAATATTTGAGAAAATGTGGTCTTGTTTTCTGAAAACACTAGTGAAGCTAGTATGGAAGTTTGGCAAAGTGCTAAAATAAGCACACAGCAATAATCAAGAAGATTGCTCTTTTATTTTTTTCTTCCACAGAATCGGTTTTTATCTTTGGCAAAAATCGGAAGAAGCCGAAGGGTCCGCCTAAACTGGTGAAAATGTTTTTTCCCCCCAAAGACCAGTGACGCAACAAATCTCTACTTTTAAATAGGTTTTGCTGAAGTGCAGTGCTTAAATATACTTTAACTCACATCTTTCCGTGAAGAAGAATGAAAAAAGAAAAGAGGGCAAAGCAATAATAAAAAAAAAATAATAAAAAATGGTGCTCCGGTGTCTTGCCAGAAAGCGGTCCGTCTGTAACTGATCACGCTCTATAGGAGGGCCGCGCAGCCTGTCAGAGCGGTGCTGCTCAGTGTAAAGACGTCTGCTACTTTCGTCCAGCAAGTCTTCACTCTGTGGCAGAACTCCAGAAACTTCTGCAGTGACTGATGGGCGAAGCGCGGTGTTGAAATTCCCCAAAAAAGATAAAGACGCAGATGACAGAGGCTGTGGTGTTGACCCGCTTGACAGCCAACCCCTGTCAAACTTTGCCGCAGCGAAGGCAGAAAACCGGAGTGAGCTACCGGCCATGATGAAGAACCCACTCACGTAAAAGGAGGGCAGAGGAACAGATGGAATATGCACAATCAGATTACAGGTTAAGTAATTCTAGTACTGCTTCACTGGAAAACAACAAAACAGCTTTAATCCTTTAGGACACTATCATTTCGGGTTATATCAAAAACCTGAATGTTCTTAAAGGGCCGGTTGTATCAGAATACATTGATAGAGCTAATTAAATTGTTAAAATATCAATAAATAGCTGTTCCTCCAGGATTTTGTGATTGTTTGTGTTTTTTTCTGCAACCAAAAGCGCATATTTTGTGGTGCCAATTTAGAAATTAGGAACAAATTAGGAATAAGGATTTTTTATGATATTTACGCTAATGTATGACTTTAAATGTGACTTTTTATTACATACTGTATCAATTATGGACTATAACTTGGCATCAAGTAAGGCTGCTGTCACTTAAACTCAATGTTTTTGACCAATTTTGAGACAATTTGCAGTAAAGATCAGAAAAAAAAAACATGTGGAGATTTGTTGATTTTGTGTGAATTTTGCAGATTTGTGAAAAACAGGAGGAACGTGTTGATGTAACTTGGAGTCTAAGGGGCCACATCAAAAGCCACGGCGGGCGAGATTTGGCTCCCGGGCCTGAAGTTTGACACATGTGCTTTGGGAAGAAGCTTTGTTGCAAATACCAAAATTTGATAGTGTTAATATATTCATTGAAGATAAACTGATTCTAATTATAGTTTGCTGTGTCAGCAGTTCGCCTAAATTCACATACACCACTCGATTATTTGCTCTGCACCAGGTAATAAGTTTGGAACGTCTTTTTATTTTGCCCAGTAAAAAAATTATTGCTTGCTAAAAGTAATTTGAATATACTTTACAAAACAGTCCGATTAAATTAGCAAGTTGTAGTGAAAGTGGCTGTAATTTTAACAGGGGCTTTAAGAGGCACAGTTGTTGGTCTAATAAGGTTTATTAACTGTATTAAAAAGATCTCAAAGCTTGCAGGATCAAAGCGTGGCAGCAGACAGAGATACAATTATGCTGAAATGAAAGCACACTCTGTCTGTTCAGTTAAATGATCCTACGTACTAAAATAGTTTGAATTTAAACTCAAGCATACAAAGACAGACACTACAGGATCTACAATGCCATCTTTTATAAAGTCAAGATGAATTTGCAATTTATTTCAGAGCAATTGGTGATTGCATCTGTCTCGCACTCTCTTCGTGCATCAACTACAAACGAATTTGTTTAATGCAAGTTAAGCGGCTGCTTAAACTGCAGGATCGCAGCAGGGTCTTATTGTGAGATCCATGATTACCTTTGAATCCCTGAGAGCCAGGACAGCAAAGGTCAGCTTCGACCCCGTTTTCCATGTGGAAACTTTCAGGAGATCGCTGCAGAAGACATCACAGATGGAAATTTTGACCTGAAGGGAGCTTCTGTGAGCAGCGACTGCAGAATCTCACTTCCAGCAAACCGAATTAATAAGAGTCTGCGTAAGAGAGTTTTTCAGCTAGCTGCCACGTGCTTCGACTCGGTGTGTTTGGTTTCCGGACAAGCGAATCAAAAGATCACTTCCGTCTTCCACTTTTTCTGACCATTGCTTTGAGGTTAATTTGACCTCTAATTTCGACATGCAGAGGGATGATCTTTTCCCGTGAGTGAAAGCGACGCAAACGGTTCCGGGTTGCTCTGACGAGATCATTTTTCGAGTTACGTGCGTTGACTGGGTGATGGCATTTTCTCAATTTCGGAATTAAATTCCTGGAAGCTCAAAACATGCTGGAAGCTTCGAGAAAAGAAACTCGAGGCTGCTGCCAGAAGCAGTTATACGTCAGCTGACAACAGAAGAAACGCACACAGAGAAGCTTTTTATTGGCGGCAATACGAACTGCGCTAGTCACGCTAATTGCTACAATAAAAACGGTTTACGATATCAAAGTCCTTATCGTATTGTCCTTGTTTTCAAATATTAGCGAAGATATGCTCAACTGCAGAACTGCACACTCTAACACTCCAGTCTTAACGTAAATAAATAATGAGCAATCACATCAGAAAGGCTTCATTGAATATTAACAATAAACAAGTAAATGAACAGTCTTACGTAACTGTGGATCAGAACTGTTTTCCCCTTTCAAATATCAAGCTTGACTCAAGTGTTGTATACTTTAAAGTCATATTCCTGAAAAGAACTGAAATATCTTTTATTGTACGGTGCTCTTCTACATTTCCTTTTATTTGGCTTTTATTTAAAGATACAGATACATTTACCCCTTAAACCAAAGAATATTACTCAGTAGATTGTCAGTGCTGCAACTGTGTAGACAGAGAAAATAAGCTTTTGTCTTATTGTAAATGTGTTCCTGCTCAATTTATCACTCAGTTTACCCAGAAAAGATGGAAGGAATCCAAATCAGCAAAAATCTGCGGTCGGAACTGAACCACAAAATCCCCAATCAGTGCATCTCTAGTCTTGTTCTGTGAGCACGGTTCAGGTGAGGCCCTGCTGGGCATAATAACTCGGCCGTGCCGGCTGCACAAATTGCTTTATTAACACGACATACTGAAACGTGTCAAAACAACAACAGAATTATTATTGTAACAAAAAGGAGGGAAAACCTGAGCTTTGCAATTAAAATTCCTAACAGCCTGTTCTTTCCCTGCCCTCCCTTTTACGTGATCTGTGAGCACCGACGGCGTAATTGTTACACAGCAAACTCGTTATGCAGAGCAGCTCAAAAACCGACAGGAAGAGTCAATATGTTATGAGTTACGGGTGCAAATGTGTTATTCTCCCCCCCACCCCCCGTCTCGTATCTGTTTGCCTTCCCCTGCAGGTATACAGAGGCTTTGAGAAGTTCTGCAAAGCAAATGGCCCATCAACCGCTCCAAACTAAGGTACGGCTTTATCATCCCTCCACAGATGAGCCCAGTCCTATTATAAATTCAAAGGATCATCACGTCATTAAAGCTGCGTTGGGGTCTAGACTCTGAATACGCAGCCTTATCAATGCACTCCCTCCCCCCCCCTACTCATTTCATTAGCCCGCCTCATCTTGTTATCATCATCAGCAGCTGATATCGTCTGCCGGAGATAACAGTTGTCATTTAACCACACTACAGCCCTTTGATTAAAGTGATCTATTAAGTAATACTCCGCTTTCACTTTACAGCGAATCCATCTCTTCATCTGAACACAGAAACGCGGGGTAATTACGAGATGACATGATTGTGACGGAAAGTCGTGCGGAGTTTTCAATCGACACGAGATCCCAAAGCAAGCCACCACCAAAACAAATGGATCCATTAATGGATCAGTCAGTCCACCTCCGCTCGCCCTGTCATCTGCGTGACATGCGATGCCGCAGCGCCGCCGCTAGCTGCTCGCCGTGGAATGCCTATTGCCACATGAGATCTTCATAGTGTCTCGGCTCTCTCCTTCTGGAACGTGTGTTCCAGCTGTTACCACTCTGCGGAGTTGTGAGGTTATAATGAGCATGGAAGCAGCTGCTTCCTCCTACAGTAGAGGCCCCAGCCTCTCTAATCCTGATCATTAAGAAAGGAAAAGGGTGTGTGGAGTCGGTGGGGAGGGAGGTTGCACAGACAAGTGGGCCTCAGCGCTCCAGGACAGAGTGCAGAGACTTGAGTTACTCGACCATTTTATTGGCTGCACCAGCGGCAGGTATGGAGCCCTATTGATCTGCCTAAAGTGTTAAAATGAATTAACTTACGCAAAGACAGCTGGAGCAAACTCTACAAAGATTTTCCACCGTTTTAGTTCCACCTCATCTTTGCTCAGGCCCGCCATAGGTCAGTGTCGTACACTTTCTCTCATCCAAAATGAAAGCCACAGTTTTCTTCATTTGTCTGGAGAAGAATTGCTTCCCTCACCTATTTCTGTTTGTTCATGCCTACAAGTTTATGTTTGCTGCTAAGATAAAGGTTGCAAAATCATTGTGCGGACAAGAAAGATGTGGTGAACGTCACTCTTTGTATGGTAGCACTTATTTGAAAGTGCATTTGAAAAGCTAAAAACAAGCTAGCTACCAGAGCTAATAGTCTAAATACAAGAAAAGATTAGCTTGTTATACTTCTAGCATTGCTTTATAGAGATCAAAACGTATATTTTGTGCTAATAAAGTCATCTAAGGCAGGATATAAAGGCTTTAAGCCAAGCAACCTCTTTTTAGGTTGTTTGTATGAGAATCCCTCTCACTGGCTAAATGTTAGCTGCTAACGGATAACATTCACTTGAAATTTAACCTGATTATTTGTGACTGAAGTGCATTCTAAACCTTGATTTTAAGGATATTCTTATGTGAAAACTGATTTTGTTAGTTATTGTAATGTGTCCATGAACAAGGTGACTGATCTTAAGCAGATGGTCAGTGTGATCACCTGTTCATTGTCACTCTCTGCATGTGTATCTACTTTGGGTCGGGGCGAGATCCTCTTGGTATGATAACCTTGAGAACAAATACCAAAGTATTCCCATACAGATTTAAAACAAAAATGTATGACACGAGGAAATTGCTTTAGTTTAAAGCAGCTTGTAGTTTGAGGAGTGACCTTTTCTGTCCCAACAGGAAGCGTTTCCAGAAAGCCGAATAGGCTTGTAACATACATGAGGAGAAAAAACAACAACAATTCCTTCAGGTAGCTGACCGGGGTCATGAGGGAGGGGGAAGCAACGTTGCTGAATGCTACACACATTCAGAAACTGTACTACTTGACTACTTCATCATATTTTACTTAAGTAAATGTAATAAGTATCCATCCATGAAATTACTCAAGTAAGACACCTAATACCTAAAAAGGCATTAGATGAAAAAGTTACCAAAGCACTGAGTAACGGATCAAAACATCTGATTTAATATTTAAAAATAATAAAATGCAGACAAAAAGTGTTAAAGTTATGGGCAAAATTTTAAAGACTAAAATGAAACAATAGAATACTAATCAATAACACAAAATAACAAATTAAGGCAGAAAAAATTTTTCTAAGGATGTTTTTTTCAATATAAGTCTTATTAAACTAATACAATAGGTAAGTATTTGCATATCAGAACACGTTAAAGTACTTCCAGCGACAATATGTAGTGTTTAATGTATCTTTTTGACCTTCAAAGGTTTCAGCAAATAGAAACTAAGACTGTGTTCATCATAAACCCCAGCTGTGGTTCTGTATCTGGTGTATTTTGGTATAAACAACTTTGTTCTTCGCTTACTGAAGTTACTCACAGTGGGTAGAATATCCAGAAATTTTACTCAAGAGTGCCGATACTTCATGTTAACATTAATCAAGTAAAAGTAAGAGGTACAATGTAGTAAAATTACTTAACTGTGACCAGTGTTTTCTACACTGGGATTTATATTTCGTGTTTTATCCTCAACAGGATTATAATAACCACTTTAATCAGTGTTATTTTGTTTTAGCAAGAGTGGAAGTAATTGTATTTTTACCCCTGGTCATAATAACACCACGGGAATCGCACACTGACCTGTGCTCAACTCCGACCCCCGGTCCGAGTTTAGCTGTTCCATCAAAGTGTGACCTTGCTCAGTCAAAATAAAGACGCAGAAGCCTGATGGATGTGCATTCCCACAGCCTGAACATCAGTCCGCATAAACCCCAGCCCTTACATAGAAAATATCACATGATGAAATATTTATATTTTGACCTTTCGCCGTTATGATTCTGTGATTTAATTTTCTCCGGCTTTAAGTTAAAGCGCTGTAAGAATACAAAACAGTCTAAAGAACTCAGCGGGAGAGCAGCAGATGATCTACAGAGACTTTGACATTTGCATTCAGCTTGTAAATACCAACAACTCTCTGGTAGTTTATTCATAGGCCCAGCTTTGCCCACATGGCCTCTCAGGGAGCCCTAATTACAGAGCGATGCAAAAGTATTCGTGCACCTTTCACACATTTTTTTTTTTTTTTTACACATTACAACCACAAACTACTGAGTAAATTATTGACGTCTTATACGACAGCAGAAGAAATCCCGTAGTTAGAGCATGTAACATACCATCTCTACGGTAAAATATGGCGGTGTCAGAATCGAGTTACAGGGATGTTTTTCTTAAGCAGGGACAAGGAAGTTTCTCTGACATGATGAGAGGATGAATGGAGCGAAATACAGGGCGTGACTCCACTTGAGCTTGAGTTATTTTGCAACAAATGGCAAAAAGAAAAAAAATGTCCAGACTGTAGATTTGTCAAGCTGAAAGAAACACACTGCAAAATGTTTGTAGCTGTAGTAGCAGAAAAATGTGGTTCGATCAAATAGTTTGTTTTGGATTATCGGAGTAAACGTGGCTTAATCGAACATTTTTTTCCTCCTGCTTTTTTTACATGATAGAAATGTAAAGAATTAATGAATAAATAAATAAAAAAAACAGGACTTCCTGCTCTGTCTTCTGGTTTCACCCCGTAAGACTTTAGAGCTGAAACAGATGAGCGAGTAGTGAAGTTTACAATGGGGCGACATCTGATACAGGAGCTGTAAATCACAGCCCCCTGAACGCAGCGTCATTCAGCCGGAGCGTATGCATGCGCATACCATGGAATGTACCAGTGTAAAGTTAATAGTGTTACATTCAGAATAACAAGCCCACTCAGGCTTGTCACGGTTCAGGCGATGTGAAACTGCACCCAGAGCAGTGACACTAATAAGACTATGTCTTTGGAGCAGTTTTATGTAGATTAATAATATGCTAATTTGAAGCATGACCTCGCTGTTTGCTGGGGAAAATCAGGCTCCTTTTTTTTTTTGATCTGCATATTAATGCCCAAAGAATAGATGGGAGCTGAGACATGAAAGGGTTTAATAAAATCAGCAGGTAAAATGCAGCTTCATAATTAATCCCACAAAGAGGAAGACTTCCGCAGACAATGGTCGCATCTCACATATATAATTGGGCTCTTTATTGATATTCCACAGCCCTCTCCTCTCACATCACCTGGAAAGGTGATTAATCTCTCACTCCGCATGATGAAAAGAATAAAAGAATGACGGTGAGACTACAGCGTCCGTTGCCCACAACAAGTAGCAAGAGCAAAATCCTGAACAGTCTCTGAAACACAATCAGGGCACATTTACTAACCAAGCTCATTTTGTTTCAGCTGGAAGCACAAGTGCACGTCCAGCTTGTGGGACCGGTTGGTGACTATGTGCTCATGGTGCTCCGTCAGTGCGTTTGCTCTTCCTAACCTCTCTTGACACCTGGAGTCAGAGACCCCCCTCAAAATGTGTAATATTCAATCTTCCTGACAGCTCCGCTAATGACCAGAAGGAACCAAAACAGAGGTAATAGGTGAGCCTCAAAATTGCTTTCAAATTATCCCTGATAATGATTCCCGTCCAAGTAATAAACTCTGCGGAGAGCGCGTGTGTGCGTGAGTGAGTGGCGGTGTGTTTATGTCAGGCGAATGTAGAATGGCAGGGCTAATTATCAGCACTATTAAAGGTAAGTACATCCAGCTGCATCCCGGACAAGTCCTAATGAAGGACAGCAGACATGCTGGACTCTTTCATCTGTCTTCTGTTGTTGGTTCACACCCAGTATGTGGATTGCTCTCTGGTTTTGTTTCCCTCCCCGCTAATTCAACTGTTAGGGGAAAGTCTCACACCTCACGAGGAGAGGACTGTTATTTCTTTTTTGTGTTTATGTCAATAAAGTTAGCCAAAGCATTCCTTCCTTCATACATTTTCATTTTCTGCTTGTAATCAATGAAATTTGAGAGTTGGTGTGGAGGATTTTTTGTTTTTAATGGAAAAGACTTTGAAAAGTAGAAAAAAAAACTTAGTTAACTATCTGTATTCTTTCTATCATATGAGGCTGAATTGAATTTTATTTTATAGAGAATTTACACTACAAAATGACATTTTGGGGTGTATTAAATCTTAGACATTAAATTGACTTTTAGTTTGTCAATGCAATGTTCAATAATTGTTAAATTCTTTTAAAATAATGTGTTTGTAACAAAAATGTAAACACTTTAATTGGCATTAGCTAAATGTGCTGCTTTACTTCACTGTAAACTCATTTGTTGCTTCGCAATCATTCACAGATTGTGAATGATTGTACCAACTCATTTGACAACTTGTTTTATTTATTTAGAAAGTTGGAGCAACAATTAACGTTTGTGTCCAGCATAAGCTAGCTTACAGTGCTAATGCTAAAATCATGCTAGCTAGCAAGTTGCACCTGGATATGAATGTCACATTTAAACTGTGGATGTCAAGGTGAAAATTTACAAGTTTTTGAAAAGTTTCTTCTGATTTCTTTTTGTCAAGTTGTATGTTTTGCTATTATAAAACCTATTCTTAATTGAAAACAGATCAGCAAAATCATTTTAAAACTTACTCCAGTAAGTAAAGATTGTAAACAATGAAATTTGAGAGTTGGTAAAGAAGTAAAGATAGCAGATTTATTGACACATGTTTGAACTGTGAATTAAAATCAAGTTGGTTAAAAGCCTGTCTTATGGCTTATGGTTTTAGAATGTTGGAGCAACAATTAAAGTTTGGGTCTTTAATTGGGTTAGCATTAGCACTGGGTTAGCAGTGCTAGTGCTAGCTTCAAATTAGCATATTATTATGCGCAAGAAAAATATGCAAATTCCACACCGAATGGGCCCGACATAGACTGTAAGCAACTGCACGACTCTGCCGGCCAGGTTTCAAACTCTAAAATCTCAAATAATTCGACACCAACGATGTACTATTTTGATCAGTCCATCATCTGTTCTGAAAAGTTATGGGAAAACAGAATAAAGGGCTTCCACCGTGGTGCCACACAGGACCCACCTCTGCTGCTTCCTCCTGTTAATGGTAGAAGGCCAAGACCAGCTAACAAGCATGCCAGGAGTCCAGTCACAGTTGAAGTCGTTTAAGGATTTCATTTTATTCCCCTTCAATATTACTAGGTCATAAATCATCCATATTAATAGTTAATGAAGTTTTTTTAGCCATCTTTACTACCAGGTCACCTTTTTCCCTGCGTCGTGCGACGGCCTCCTGAGACTCAAGGCAGCGTGTTGTTGTAGCCTGTGAATGAAAGCCTGTGAGGCGAACATGTCAGATTTTAACAAATGGCTGATGCACACATTTTCTGAGTCTTTATTAAAGAAAGGCATCCAACCTGTCACATCTGCAAAGAGATCGATTATCCACAACACGAGGAAAACGCCAGAACCGAAATGGCCTGCCAGATCTGGACAGATTTTGAGTTTTTTTTTTTTTTTTTTTACTTTATTTTGTGGCTCTGTAACATTCTGGGAAAACTCCAAGTGGTTTGCATCTGTGTCATTTAAGCATCGCTTGGCATGGGGATCTTTTTTTCTCTCTCTCTCTCTTTCACTTTATGGAGGCAGCAGAATTTGAAACATTTTTCATGCGCACAGAAAAAGAGCTTTTGTAGCTCGCATGATAAAACACCACATTCCCCTCTTTAATTGCTGTAACATAAGGAAGTCATGGTTTAATGCATGATGTTTCGCTGCATAAAGACTGCAGATCCTTGTCATACATCTTCTTGCCGGGCATGTTCGACGCCAAAGAAACAGAGAAACGGGCCCGCTCGTACGAAGGTCCTGGACCACAGCTCTGTGTATTTCAACACTCTGCTACAGCGCCGTATGCCAACGTGCAATACATCAGGCTCTATTTCTCCTCTAATGCATGTAACATAGCAGTTTGTACATTTCTAATCAGTGCTGCGTAAATACATCACTGTCAACATGCAGCACTCCGCTGACTTGTTTCTTCTCTCAAATTACAGCTGTTGGAAAGTGCTCTTAATTTTCCGCAGCTTGCGAGTTACGGATGATATAAAATATTTAAAAAGGAGCAAAGGAGCAATGGTAGACAGCGTCTCACAATCAAGCTAAGTATGCGGTGGTCTGTACTTAACTAAATGAGAACAGAGCTGTGCAGAGACCATGGTTTGACCTCCAACACTCCGCATTTATTTTCCCCAACATGTGTTGGCTATTTCGCCCGGCTCTGGACTGTGAAACTGAGACAGGAGGTACAGAAGTCTGTGGTGCGTGTGAGCATGATCTAACTGGCTGTGAATACGGGGGAGATCGGCGCAGCGGTTAGCCGTCGGGGTGGAACTTTTTGAAAACATGAGTGACATGTTTGGGTGATCCGATGCAGATTTCTTTTCTTTTTTTTTTTGTGGAGTCGAGCTGTAGGAGAGGAGAGGGTGGGGGGTGACCTCGGAGCCTTTCGGGCCTGCTAACCTCGAATCGTTCCTAAACGTTCGTGAGCACGTTTTAGGCACAGCTCTGCGTAATTACACCACCAATCCCCACTTGCATAAACACTGGTAAGACGCAGCTGTTCTACTGTGTCAGATATTAGCTGACAAGGTGACATGGTGGCCACCTGAGAGGTGAGGCCTCTGCAGTCTGTTCTCTCCAGCGCCAAGGGAAACTTTAGTCAAGCAGAGTAGCAGTCATTTGCTCTGCTCTCTTCCCATTGCCTCCCAGCTTGCCTTCAAGTCAGCACCAGTTAGAGGGTTAGTCTGGACGAATGTGGAGGGGTACAGCGGCATCCTCAAGTATGACCACACTTTTGGGTCCCCTCTGTTTTTGTGACTTTTTATTGTCTCATTTAAATGTTACAGATCATCAAACTAATTTTAACGTGAGACAAAAATAACCTAACAAGTACAAAGGGTTTAAATTATTCAAGGTATTATTTTTCCAATCTTTCCAAGTGAAAACTAGTCTGGACATTACCTTCCCAAGCAATCCTGCTCTATTCTAATCTCCCTCCGTCAGGGATTTCTCCCATTTACTTGGATTTCTCCGGTAGAATTTCAATCAACAAACAGAAGCAGAAGTTGTGAACAGTGACATTGATTTTCTGTGATTTTCTGCAGAATTGCAGTCTGCCTCTAGTTTTACCAACGGTAGCATAGGGAGTGAACAAAGCTGTTCAGTCTAGGGCTGAAACTATTAATGGCATTAATCAATTATTGAAGTAATAGCTAGACTCTTGCTGAAAGAACAACATATTCAGAGCCATAATTAAGCAAAAACTATACAAAATATCTAGACATTTGCATTTAAGATGAAAAAAAAAAACTTTGTAAATATGTTCTACCCAAAACTCCTCAAGTGTCGTAGTTTTAGCTTCACCAGGCTCAAATTATGTGAAAAATCCTCAGTTTAGGCACCTTTTGCTATCTAATTATTAATGGATTGAATTGACATTAACAACCATCTTTTTCGGATTGGTACTTCTCTGTATGCCATAGAGGATTTTATTTAATTTTTTTCTTTATATAACCAGTTAAAACCCCATTCAGATCTAGATCTCATTTTCAAGAGGGACCTGAGCAATGCACCTATTGAAAAGGATGAATGTTTACAGGGAATTCAAATTCCAGTAAGAGTCTTGGTATCGAACGGAATACACGTCACAGAAAAAAGTCAGCGACTGGGTAAAAATTTAAAACCTCAACAGAGTCAACGCCTCCAGGAAGAAATCGTTTCTCAATCGCCGACGGTCCAGACAGTTCTGGACGAAGCAGAGCGTAGAAAAAGGTTGCTGGCTTAACCAGGCTGGGTGAAAAAGTAATTACCCCCTGCTGCCACAAAAGCATTTGCAATAACTGGCTACGAGTTTTCTACATCACTATGGAGAAATTTTGTTTCACTTTTATTTCTCTTTTTTTTTTTTTTGCAGGATTATTTTCATTCTGCCACGTTGCAGGGTTTTCAATCATTCCACAGCATCTCAATCTCACAACTTTGACTAAGCCACTCCAAAGCCTTCACTTTTTTTTTCATTCAGATTCTGACTGTGTGCTTTAGATCATTGTCCTCCTGCATAACCCATGTGTCTGAGCTTAACGGTTATGAACTGATGTCCATATGTCAGGGTTTTCAGGCAAAGAGCAGAATTTATGGGCAAAGAGGGAATCCCATTTTCACTTAAGGCCATCTAGATTTCGAAATCAGTAACGGGGCGGGGGGAAACTTTTTGTTTTCTTATCCATTTTTTTTTTCACTACACTGTATGTCCATGCTAGCCTGGGTACTTTCCGCTGCGGCGTGCTACGAGCGTTTTCCAGGATATTGATGTGCTGCATATTAGGCAGCGGACTGAATCGGCTCCATGTGCTGTAAATATTCTATTGTCACTTTAATGCCTCGGTCAATGGCTTTGTCCAGGGCAATTCAGTCTGCTGGTGTTTCTGTCCCCTGTAGTCTCCGCCGACAAATGGCCTACACACATGTGGACACACACACTGAAACTGAGAAAATGAGGAGAAGCCAGCGAGGGCAATCACCTCTCAAACACACACACAAGCACACGCACGCACAAACCCACTTCGCCTCGGGTTTTCTCTTGCCGTCACAGATGATCAGGCCCAGTTTTGGCTTTAGCTCATCTCTGACCAACCCTTGGTCCTGGAGCCAAACTGTTAAAAGACATTAAGTCAGCACAGAGACGCACCACTGCTTCCTCTCTCTGCTAACCACAGGACACTAAAAGTGCATGTGCGTGTGCACGGGTGTGTCTGTGTGTGCAAGATGGAAATAGGGTAGTTGCAGGGCCAAAAAAAAAAAGAAAAGAAAAAAAATCTGCACATGTGTATCTCAAATGAGCCTCTGCATGCATGCGCGGCACTCTCCTTGGTGAGGTCAGATAAAGAGGTGGGGAGCAGAATATTTTGGAGCGAGCCTTTTCGGTCTCTCTTGGCACGCCGCATGCCTGTCGCAGTTCAGTGAGCAGACTGTGAAAAGCTTATGTAAATGACGAACCGCTCAGATGTGAAATCAGCTCTGTATTAAATTGTTTTGTTCCACTTGTCAGAGCTGATTAGTCTAAAAGCTCTCCAAAAAGTGGCACAGGTATTGTGTTGATTGTGCCCGTATGCGAGCACGCACGAGGAGAAGTTTACGGATCACCTCGGGAAAGAGCATCTGCGCAGGTGGCGGGGTGCAATTGCTCCGTGAAGTGTGATCGGTTATCCCGTGGCAGATTAGCGTGGTGGGTTTTGAAGATGCTGGCCGGCCCTCGTAGATGCACACTGATTGAAATCTGCCCCCGTGTGCAGCGAGATCCACTCCACCTGTCGGTTTAATAAGAGGCCAAATCAGAGTTGCAATTAGTTTAATGTCAGTGCTCTATCTGAATGTCACAACCGGGACCGAGTGTTATATGAACAACACTTTTTTTCCACTTTACTAGGGTATGTGACTTTTTACATATTTGTTAAAACCGTCACTGTGTCACGACTGCATGGTATTAAGATGGATAATTTGTGAAAAAATTGAGCTCTGCTGCCTTCTCCCAGTGCCAACTATAGAAATACACAGCTAGGTCAGAAACAACCAATCAGAGCCAGGAGGAGGGTCTTAGTGCTGTCAATCACTCTCATGCTTGCTCTTTGCTAAGCTATTGATAGCTTACTGCAATGTAAAATGCTCAGGCTAATTAGAATGGCCACCGATGATGGCAGATACACAAGTTTGATTGACAGCGCTAAGACTCACCTCCTGGCTCTGATTTGGTTGTTTTTGACCGGGAGCGATGCATTTCTCCAGGCGGCGATAGTAACACCAGCTGAAGCATTTCCACTGGGTCACAGTTGAATTTAGGTCTGGACTTTGGCTAGGCCATTCTGACACATGAAAATGATTTGATCTAAACTCTTCGTTGTACGCACGGCTGTTTGTTTGGGATAATAAACGTCATCTCTGGGTCTGCCTTTATTTGGCTTCATCCATCTTATCAACTCTGTGTCTTCCCTGTTCCTGCAGAAGAAAAGCAACCTTGCAGCATGATGCAGCCACCACCACGTTTTACTGTGGGAATAATGTGTTCAGTGTTACAATGGGGAAAAAAGTATTTAGTCAGTCACCAATTGTGCAAGTTCTCCCACTTAAAAAGATGAGAGAGGCCTGTAATTGACATCGTAGGTAGACCTCAACTATGAGAGACAAAATGAGAAAAAAAATTCAGAAAATCACATTGTCTGATTTTTAGAGAATTTATTTGAAAATAAGGGTGGAAAATAAGTGGTCAATAACAAAAGTTCAGGTCTTCCTATGATGTCAATTACAGGCCTCTCTCATCTTTTTAAGTGGGAGAACTTGCATAATTGGTGACTTTTTTTCCCCACAGTACTTTTCCCTACTTTTAAATATTTTCTGTCTCCTACATGGCTTTGTCAAACTAAAAACATGACTTTTAATAACTTTCTCTCACCAGTGGATTTATTGGTGAGAGAATAAATCTCACTTATGTTTCGGATCTCTCTTCTACCTCCCAACTACGGACTAATTTGTGCAGGTTTACGATGTAAAATCCCAATTAACGTTTGCGGTTGCAACATTACAAAATGTTAAAAAGTTCAAGGGGTTGAAAGAAGTTTACACTTAATTGAAAATGGTTCAAATCCAACATATGAACCATTAAGATCTCTGATCAAAGGGAGTAAAACATTAGAAATATATTGTTTTATCGCATCATTTTTGTGAAGCAGTGTGCGTGCGAGAAAATTTTTTTTTCTGATTTAAAAGCAGAAAGCAACTAAAAGATCTGATCAACACAAAAGCAGAACTCCAGCGTCTTTAAGTACACTGGAAGGAAAATATTTGGAGCCTTTTTTTCCCCCCTCCCCTAAGTTTCAGTCTTATCTTCGCAGTTGGCCCACACACTTAACATGCTTTGACCAGTCACCGTGAAACGACTACATTAGCAAATCGTGCCGCCAAAGCAAACAAGCTTTTTGTTGCAGCTGACAGGCTGTGATTGTTATTACAAGCTTCTGAAAGCATTACAGGAAGTATCTCTGTTGAAATCTCTCCCGAGGAAAAACTCCTGCTCCGAGAACATCTTGCCAGGACTACACATGTATGTGAGAAGTGTTTTTTTTTTGTTTGTCTCTGGGTGAAGGTGCTGAAGTTGGTCAAATTTCTGCCTGGTCAGAGCTGAGGAGCCAAAATGTTCAGACGCGCTTTAAAAAGATTTCACAGACCGATTCTCCTGAGTCTGGCACGTCGTCAAGCGCTAGTTGAGCCACAAATGTAAACACTCCCTGACTTAATGTGGACTTAATGACTGGAGTGAGCGCAATGGCAAGAAATCTGAAACCAAAGCATCCTCTTACTGGTAAAAATGTTACACCAATTAAAGGGGGACTTGCTGTGATCTGTGATTATTCTGTTAAGTGAAGCACATCCTTCTCTGACTTTTGACACGGGCTCACTTCCTCATCCTCCCTTCAGCTTTTTTCTTCAGCTCTCGTACCGCACTCCTAAAAGAAACAAAGAAAAAAAAGAAACGTCTGACAATTTCAAATGGCTAACTAAAGTAACATTATCTTTTCTATATTCCATACAGAAAAATCCTATAATCCTAAAATAATGTGATTAAATGTATTACTACAGTTATTATATTATTAAATATTGCCAAATAATGTTGGTATATTTGATGTTAGATTATAGAATGCAGGTTTGAACAGAATAAACTCAGTAAAAGATTTAAAATCCAATGCTTCACCTTGCTGACGTTCTGCTCTTTCCAACATTACACAAGTGGAACAAGTCAATATTAGCTGAGTATTTAACAGGGCAATCCACTCATATAGCCGGCCACAGTTTGGTTGCTTAACATTCATGCTCAATGCTTGCCAAGTAAGGCTTTAAAACAGCATTACGTTGATAAGAGTGACGGGTGGCACCACCTTAGTTTCCAGACAATGACTGTCTGTCAAACTTGGAAATATTTCCAGGTTTGTCTTTCTAAGCCAAATAAAAGCTTTAGAATTAAAGTATTGCTTTAGAAATTTACCAGAATCTTTATTTATTACATATATTTTTTGCAATATAAACCCCCTTAACAGACACTTTGTTATCCACATTGTATGAGTCATTGTGGTGAGATTATGGGCCGTCTGTGTCTCCAAAGCATGCAACAGTCAGACTCCATCATTAATGCCCGGGGTTGTAGGTAACAAAGTACCATTGTGTGACATCGATCAATTTTGAGGTAGCACAGTTAAGCTTCCATTTCCACTGCCCTCTAGATGCTGCCACTGATGTTTGATCAAACGATCACAGAGGCTGGCAACAACAGTCTCCACGGCACACGTGCTTTGTCCTGTTTTCCCGAAAACAAAAATCAACAACGAACAAACAGATTAATTCAGAGAATTATCTAATCAACATGTTTAAAGGCAATGACAAGAGCTGCAACCAGAGTTGTCAAAACAGCAACACAATATCATCAACATCAAAACGCTCTTGTACAGAAGGTAATCATTTCCATCAAAATTGATACAAATTGAGTCATTTTCACATCCCTTATTTGGGATCTTAAAGACCAGCACTCTGATGTTAATGAGGAATTTTAAAAGGTTTCACAACACCGAAAGTTAATGTTAGCATTTACATATTAGCAACTTGCTAAAAGCCACATCAGCGCACTTCTTTCTTAGCTTTTTTTATTATATTGTTTATTTCCTTTTAACTCTTCTTCCAGTTTCTTTTTAAAGTCTGTTTGGCTGTGAACACAACAGTTTGACCTCACGTCTAGATTTTGCTATAATTGTTTTTTCTTGGGATTTGGCCAAGAAAAAAACCCCCAATGGGGCCACCAGTGCATCCAATTGGTGGGCCCTTTTGGACGCATGGTTGGAATGAAACGTCTGGCAGCAGAGAGATACAGACGTAGCAGAATCATCAGACGACAATGAAGCAGCTCTTACTTTCTCTTTACGAAAATCCAGGCTAAAAACCTGAAACTAGTCAGAAGGAATGGCAACTGTTTTCAGAGAAGATGCCTTTCTCTGAAAACATTTGCATGGATCACATCCTTGTTCACACTGTTGAAAAAGCTGAATAAATGCTGTGTACTAGTTACAAAGCGTTACCTCGTTTGTTGGTAAGGAAAAACATGCTTAAGTTCATATCTTGTATCTAAACAGCTGCTGAGCTCCCCACTTCTTATTGATTTTAAAATAATAAAGGCAATAAAATGCTTTCCTACTGTCACCAAATTCATTTAACTCACTTATTAATACTTCTTTACTAATCCAATAGAAACAACACAATACCTTCAAAGGCGTTCAAAGCGGTAAATGTTTTTTTTTTGTGTGTGTTTTGTTTTGGTTTTGGTATTGAACTTGATATTTTAGTATTGTGAAAACTTTTCTGGTTTTTGAAGATCAAGATTTTGTCAAAGGTACTCAAAGAAACTGAGACGCTATAATCACAGATTTGCACAAGCCTACCTATCTGCTCACCAGCTAGCTTAACGTTAGATCATTTTTTTAAGCAGTGTATTTATTAATTGATTATATTTGCTTTCTATCTTTAATTTCACATTTGACTGGAACTGTTTGTAACTTTGAAAGTACTGGATTTACACTGTAAGGGAGCAATTACAACCAATGTCAGTAAACTCTCCCTCATGTGGAAACATCAGCGATTTATATTGTATTGCCTGGCAAAATGTTTCCCAAAAATTGGAGAGGTACAACAGGTAAAAAGTAAAGTGATTCTACGACGCTAGCTCTAGTGTTACAGCTTTATTCCGCCACAGAAGCCGCATTACTGCAGTGAGGATTTTTGTTTCACACTTAAACAGATTTCATTTGCCTAATCTACTGTTTACCTCAGACCACAGAGGAAAATGAGAAGAGCCAGTGCTGGAAAAAAAAAAAATCTGTTGACTCGCTGGAAAAATCCCCCAGGACATTTGGGTTCTGTGTAGTCAAGGTCGAAATGCTCCTAATATCCAATAACAATGCCTCTGTTTGGAAAGGTCAAAGGTTAAAAATGAAAATTTGCTGCACATCACTTTATCAGGCAGAACTAATTCTAAATGTAAGAACTGAGAGGAAACCAATATTGCTTAAATGCAGAAGTAAAGAACATTTCAGGTTTATTTGACAGAAGTTTAGCAGTGTCTTCTTCAGGGTCAACTACACGATTCTATTTCCGATAAAGCATTAATTTTATTTTTCATCTGAATCAACAATGTGGCTTTCTTTAAACTGGTTGTACCACAACACAACCAGTTAAGAAAAGTTATGGTTTTCGTGGTCATATCTGGGTGCAACAATGGAAGACAATCCTCCATTCATAAAATGAAATGAAGGCTCACTTTTTTTTCTCTCTCACACAGGGCATTTTGACCCATAATCAAATTTCAAGAATATGTGACCTCCAGGGGTCATGAGAATAACTGTGTGGGGAGCTGTCAGAATAGCGTCTGTTGTTACGGCCTGGCACGGCACAAAAGTTTCACTTTTGCCCTGATGGTGACCTTTTTCTCACCCTCGGATTTGGTTTATATACACAACCTTCTGGCTTTGCTGAATCAACCAGGAAATGAGAAATATGTTTATGTTAAGTTGATTTAGACACAAAGCGAAGCATCAGGGGAGCACCTTTTTCCATACGTTTTCTGTTTCTGCTGCATGACATGTGGTAAACTTTGAACTCGCTCTGGATTTTTATGGTTTTCTTTCAACGCAGGCTTGGATTGGATTTATGAAGTGTATTGTTAATGGTTTTTGCGGCAGCAGACTCTCCAACCTGAGCTGTGGATCTTTGCACGTCCTCCAGAGTTGCCACTGGACTCTGGCGTTCTCCTTGAACAACATCAGTTTTTGATTCATGGATTGAGCAGCACTCCATGCTAAAAGCTTTGAATATTGTTTTATAAAAATCACCCTGCTCTACACTTCTCCACAGCTACACATGAATGGATTTTATTTACTTGTGAAGTGACTTCTTGGTTTGTATTGTTTGCGATGCAATTCATTTGGGGATATCAGAAGAATGAGGTTTAGATACAAAGGCACTCCACACTTTTCAAGTTCCTCCAACTATATTATGTCCCACCGTGTTAAACTATCACATAAAATCAGTATAAAAATCATCAATTAGTACGACAAAAAGAGGAACATTTCACAGGGTGCGAATACTTTTGCGAGGCACTTTAAATTTAAAAACACATTCTTTAAAAAAGCAAACCAAAAAAGCAGTTCATGTTTTGTACTAGAGGTACTTTCCTGCAGCTGCAGTAGTTTACAAAGTGCTAGCATGTTTATATTCAAAGAGGTGAACACACTATCATAAATGATAGTATTAAGTTTGTTGATTCCATGTTAACCAAAAAAAAAAAAAAAAAAAGCCACGTATCACAGATGAGCTCTTTTTCTCCAGGAAGACCTTCGGAAGATGAAACAAAACAACAATCTGAAGGTATTACCGCAGTATCAGGTGATAAAATAGCCCAGCTGACAGCAGCCCAGGGCTGCCATCACCTGAATGAATTTCACCAGTTATGAAACAAAGAAATGCAACAGAGAAGCCCCTGAGTAGCTTACCGCCATATTAAGCAAAAGTGGGATAACATTTCACTTTCAAAATCACAGCAATTACTCTCGCTAGCTCCCAAACGCTTGTAGGGTGCCAACAGTGTGGTGATGCAACACAGTGGTAAACATCCACTCCATCACCAGCCATGATTCTGGTGTCAAATAAGGAAGAAATATTGTTGAGATTCATATCAGAAATTTTGCACACAGCACTGCGAGTGAAAAGCACACACCTGACTGAAAGTGTTAAGGAAATGTATACGAGAAAAACTACACATTCTGATATCCCTTGAAGATTTGGAAGCAAATGTGGAAGAGCTGGGAGGGGGAAGAGTTACCAAATTATCAGAATATTTCAGCCACAGCCATCCATGTTGGAAGTCATTTGAAATGATAATGCCAACTGCAGTCAATTTTGGTTATATCCAAAAACAAAACCTTTTCGGAAAGACTTTATCAAAAAATGTGATATATTCTGGGATTTAATTTGTTTCTGATTGTGTCTGTTCGTACAATCTTTTTCCCAGGGAACGTATAAAGGAGAAATATAGAAATTGCTCGTAAGAATAAGTAACAAGGAAATGGAAGCAGGCAGAGGCCAAAACCAATGGTCTTATATTGTAGAGGTATTGATATTTCTCTGCTGTGTTAGGGGTGCCTCATTTGTCATCTTCAAACTAATGTATTAAATAACAAAGGTCATTTGGACAAAAATGGAGACCTATTTGAAGGTGCTCAGTGATGAGCATAGTGACAACAGTGAACACATCTAAGCCTAGATCCCGGAGAAGGAATTCCCCCTGACCAGAAGAGGCTGATCTCTGATGGTTAGCAGATGGAGGACGGCAGCACCCGTTTCAGACAACAACATCCAAAAAGGAGTGCAAAGTCTACCTGACCCTTCATCTGAAGTACTGCATGTTGCAAGCCCTCACTTGTAAGATTCTCTTCGTAGAAGTGGAGCCAACTGGAGACGACAGAGACCGCGTAAGCCAAGCCATTACCTCTGACCAGCAGAGGCTGATCTTTTCCTGTAAACAGCTATAAAAGGGCAGCACAATCTCCAAGTTCAGCTTCCAGAAGGAGTCCATTAACCCTTGTTTGAAGGGAAACAGGCAGATCTTTGTTAAGACCACCACCACGGATGTGGAGCCAAGCAGATCACAGAGAATATGTAGGCCTAGATCCAGGACAAGGAAGACGTTTTGCCTGACCAGAAGAAACTGCTCCTTTTAAGACAAGAACTTAGAAGTATGTTGCATCATCCAGGAGCAGCGACCCTCCACATGGTTCTATGTCGCTGTTGGTAAACGTTTCCATGAATTTTCTCAAATAGCATAATAAATGTACCTAAAGTACAAAGTAAAAAAGAAAGATCGAAGAAGACCAAAATGGACGGCAAATGCAGGAAATGAGCTAGATATGGAAAGTTGGTTAGTAGTACAGTGGACTGGAAAGCAATGTACTGTGACACTTAAATCAACCTTTCTGTCAATTGACAAATACTTAAAGCACTGTTCAACAAAAGCTTTCTTTTATTGTCAATTTCCTTTTTCACTCTATTATTTGAGATATGGAAGTATCCTGAGGCCAGCTGTCTTTGTATATTAAATTCTGGATTGGGATTGTGTGGGGATATTAGAGTAGAACAAAGTTGGATGTATGAGGCTGTGCTTGGGGAGTGCGACAGAAAGCGAGAAAGTTAGTCCTGTGGATGTGTGGTCAGAAAGAAAGAGAGAGGGGGAAGGAAAGAAAAGAGAGGCAGTAAAGAGATTGCAGCACTACGTCTGGAGGGCTCCCAGCATAAAGCAGGTCTTTGAAAAGGGTAGACAAAGAGAAAAGGTCTCGGCCAAATACCTGAAAGAATGTTGAGAGGAAAGAGGAGCGCGGCCAGAAGGAGATAAGGCAGTTAGCCGCACACCAAGGCAGCTCCTGTGTCATTGGATCAGGTTACCTTGGCGCTCATGAGTGTCTTTGCTTGTGCTCATCTGTGCGCTGGTCCATCTAAGGTCGGGACTGGCTCTGCCGACATTCCACAGTGGTCTACCTCTGTTCATGGTCCAGCGAGGCCGTTGACAAAGCCGCGATGGGCGAGGCGATTTGTGGCGCCTATCGGGCGAGCCCATGTTGGTGCGACAGGACGCCGACCGCCGACCTGAACCGCAAGCATCAGGCCCCAGACTTCAGGATCGAAGAAGGATAAACCCCAGGCCTTGCAGAATGTCAGTCCCCATGTGCTGATTTTCCGAGCTCTTCTCCTGGGCTTCAAAGCGTCCCCAGATGAGAGGCTGCTTTGAAAGTGATTTTGAGTCTGGGCTTTATCTCCATTTTGGGAAATCACCCTGGAGCTATTTTGTGAGCTCAGGTACCTTTCAATAGAGTAACAGAGCCTCGGGAAAAAGATTTCCTAAGAGCTGTTGTAGCAACAAAACCAAAACGAGGTTTCAAGCAGCTTCTTCCTGCGTCAGTATGACAACGCCAAGAAACCTTTTAGGATATTAATAGTGGATCATATGAGCATCGAAACAAATCTGAGCAGTTATTAGTTGTGATTGAGGTCTGATAGCAATTAGTCTCGTTCCACCACACAGACTGACTCCTCTAATGATGTCATTGGCCTTGCCACCTCCCAGAGGTCAAAGTGTCCATGTTAAACCATGCGTAATGGTTCCGTGTTTAGACTACAAGGGCCTGTCCGGCTAAATGGAGATGGATTGCTTCTTTTTTTTCTTTTTTTTTTTGCCGGCGGTGGTGTGTGTTGCATCAGATGATACAGCCCTCAACATGATATTCAGCTGATTAAATCAATACTCCAAGGAAATGTGTGGTGGGCTCAATTTCAGTTCAATAACGCGACGGGGTTCGGGTCTACGCGCACACACCCACGATCCTGTCCATGCGCACCCCCGAGGGGCAGTTGCACATAATAAGGGACAAGGATGGCGGGTTTGTTTGCAATATGCCTCTAAAATGGGGTCATCAGGAGAAAATGTGTGCCTTCACAGAGGTTTCCCTGATCATCTGAATCTCGTAGAAAAAAAAAAAAGCAGAAATCTCTTCCCCTATCAGTGATGACAGACTAGATGATTGTGGTCATTTAGCACCCGCGGTTTCCAAATTATAAGGGAGGATCGAAAATCACAGACAGCTCGGTAGGCTCATGCAAAAACAGAGGGCATATGTTTCCATTTTCCTCGGCTCTCACTTCAAATTTGGTCAATGAAGAAGCACAAACAGCTGCTGTAATGTTGGCAGAGACGTGACGTGGAAGCAGCTCTAGGTGGAGGGAGGAAATTATGAAATTATTGCAGAGTAAATGGACAAGGCTTTGTGTTGTATGCTAAATGTGTTAGCAGGACAGGTGCGCCCCTTAGGCGGCGTGCGTTAACAAACGTCGTACCTCAGACACACACAAGCACACAAAGAAATGGGGCAGACCTCAGAACAAGGAGAATTTATGCTTTTTTATTACCTACCTGTTTTGTGGGTTTTTTTCCTCTCCTTCCTGCTTTCGCTCCTTTCTTTCTTCTTTCTCTCACTCCTGCAGTGACCCATAGCAACCCCCAGTCTAATGACCACCGCAGTTCGCCACTTATTAAAGGTGGTCAATTAACCAGAGGAGCCGGAGTCACTTTCATTAGATGACTTGTAAAGGTCTATTTTAGTCTGGCTCTTAAACAGAAACACAAGGGAGGCAGACAGAGCGGGCGCTCGGTGCTGGACCCCAAAATGCTTTCACAGAGCCTTGCAAAAGTATTTGACTTCTTTTTTTTTGTTTTTGTACATTTTATCACATCACAATTGTGTACTTCGGTGTACTTTATCCTAATTTAAACACTCAAGCAGATTGGGGAGGCATACTTGTGAACTGGAAGGACGGTTTTCAGAATTATTTATCGTGTGGCAGACACACCATCGTGTTCAGCTCCTTTTCACTCTGATGCAACCCATTAACTTTAGAAGTCCTGGAATAAGTATAAAAGACGCCACCTGCATTTCATTTAAAGTCAAAGAATAACATATTCTTTGAAGGCTTCAGAGGTTTGTTGGAGGACATTAGTGAGCAAAACAGCGTCGTGAATATTTACGGCAGTGTTATAAAACAATATGACACATCTACAAACTTAACAAGATATTGCCTTCCACTTACACTGACAGGCTGCACAAGAAGAGCAACAGTAAGAGAAGGCGCCATGAGGCCCATGGTGGCTCTAGAGGAGCTGCAAAGATCCGTAGCTCAAGTTAGACCGTTTGCTGCCTTTATAACTTTTAGCTGACCAACAATTCTGGCTTTTATGGAAGAGTGGTAAGAAGAAAAAAAAATAACATAATAAGGCCCATTTATAATTTGATACAAGCCATCCAGGAAAATGTGGAAAAAGGTTTGAAAGCAATTATGTGCAAAACGTGTGGTAGCAAAGTAACACTGCACTTCACCATAAATGCACCAGGGGTAGGAAAGCTGGTCAGCCGAACGGAAAGATGGATGGAGCGAAAACGTCAATCATGGAAGGAAAATTGTCGAAAGTTGCCAAAGTCTTGAGACTGGAGCATAAAAGTTCACCCTCTAGCAGAACAATCCTAAACACAAAGCCAGAGCTGCAAAAGAATAGGTCAAACAAAAGCTTATAGGTTGATATAAAGTCCAGAGAATATGTGCCAAAACTTAAAAAAAAAAGATGTCTGGAAGCTTACTTGGTGAGCGGCACAGTGGCATAGTTGTATAGCAATGTTGCAACAAGGAGGTTTGGGTTCTGGTGTGATGTCTGCCTGCATTGAATTGCGTGTCTCTTTAAATTGTCGTTAGCGGGTATGCATATTTTTCAAAGAATGTGGGAAAAAAAATGTGCAAAATGGACAGATGATCCCACAAAAGAACTGCAGCTGTAATTGCCTTAAAAAGTGGTTGTATAACATGTTGATTTAGTGGGGATTGACTACAAATGGGGTAGCTTTACTATCAGTTTTCAACTGTGCCTTATTTTGAGTTAGGTCCTTTACAGAATCCAACGAATTGTATGGTTGCAATCTGAAGAAGTGGAAGGAACAGGCACACGAATGCGTTCGCAAGGCACGGCACATCCTAAGAGTGGAAGATGGACCTACAGAGACTTGTTTGTTTTGCTTATTTGTTTTGTTGAAAGGGAATCTGCTGGTATTTTATGGAGGCAAACACAAATGGTTGAGGGGGGGGGGGGGGGGGGGGGGGGGGGGAAAAAAAAAGTGGAAGATGGGAAAAGAGAAGCAAAAAAAAGAAAATGAAGAGGGGGAGAAAAAAAAAAAAAGACCCCGGTGCA
>CAEGAE010085923.1:0-10861 GCA_903067095.1 Girardinus metallicus | reverse complement strand
AGCACGCGCAAGACGTGGTTGTCCTGGAATAGATCTCGAGCCAATCTTTCACGCCGTATTCACTGAACCCCCCCCCCAAAAAAATAAAAAATAAAATAAACTGTAAATTGATGGAAGTGAATAAAAATAACTCATTTAATTTTGAAAAATAACCCTGTCTGCCTAGTTTTGAGCATTTTTTTTACTCATTTTTTAGAGAGCGTACTTTTACTTTAGAGGTAAATATGTCTCAGCTCAAAGACAAAATGCTTTATTTTTCAATTGGCATTTGCATTTAAATCTCTGTTTCTGGTTTGTATGAACATGTTACATGTAAAGCCTGTAAACTAGCAATTTAAGAGGTCACATGGAAGATAGCGTACAAGCTCGGTGGCAGAGCAGTTTATTTCCACTTGTGGACACCTGGGGGCGGTATAACCACAAAACTGTAGTTAAACCACTCGGATTTTAATTGCAGATTATTAACATTAACAAAATTCAGTGTCAAGATTTGTTTGAGAGTTTTTCCCTTAAAGATTTCTACTTTATTTTTGTCATACCTCACATTTACAAAACACGACCAAGCACATTTTAATGTCAATACACAAATTAAATAAATAAAAAAAAAAACAGCTTTCAAAAAAAATGTTTTTTTATGAAGGGGGGGAAGCTATTCAAACCACCCCGGCACTATGTGGAGAAAGTGTTTGACCTTATAAACCTAATAACTGGCCACTTTCTTTAAGTGTTAGTGATAGCGATACGTTTAAATCAAGCAGGAGCATTACATTTCTTTAGATTTTCATGCATGTGTTCTTGCGGTTAAGCTGATGCCTGTTTTCAAATCAAATGTTTTTGACGATCTTTGATAGAAAGTGGGTAACTTAGAACTAAATAAGAAAACTAAATGGAGTTAAAGTTTGCCCGCAGGGCAGAAAACAGAACAACAAATGCAACTCCACCAGCTCTGAAAATGCATAACAGGTGCAAGCTGAAAAATATTAATGGTTAACTCGAGTGACCTCTGTTTTTCAGTTGAAGCGTCCAATTTATTTGCATGCTAAGTTAGCCACCTGGTTTCTGTACGATTAAACCTCATTTAATTTCATCCCTCTACTGCTGAACAGCTGGGTCGACAACCTGGTCTTTGCACAGCCATAACAAAACTACAATATATGTTTCAAAACATCCAAATTGTATAGGTTTTAGCTAACCTGAACTTCAATAGGACTGCTTGTAAATAAAAATAATTCAGAACTGAAACTTTCTTAATGCCATTTTGAGGCATTAAGTGAAATGCCTTTTGATTTTGATTGTTAGAGTCTAACAATCTCTAACTGAATGCTAGAGATCAGTTATTGAGTCCCCATGGGTAGAGAACCCATGGGGACAAACATTCATAGCATCATTATCATTACTTTCATTTCAGCTAGTTTTTAATTCAATTCCTTTATTGGTTTTAAAATTCTCCATTTAGTTCAGATCTGTTTAAAGTTTAAGTGATTGTCCCCCAGATGTAAGGCAATCCCCTAAACATTAGATTATTTAAATACAGTATTATGAAAAATTATTATTATTATTTTTTATCTTTACATAATGTTATAATATTATTTCCTGATAGCAAACACATCTGGAGAGTTGCTTTGATTCTTTCATGCATGTTTGAGAAATCCTCTAACCTCCATGGCAACCATTCAGCTGTGTATAACACCTTGGTGGGCCTAGCCCCGCCTTCGAGATGCAGCTCCGCCTTAAAGCTTTCTTTTGTTTTCCTGCTTTTTCTGAAACCTTCTACTGCCTTTCCTGTTTATTTACAATGCAAACACCGTAGAAAATGACAAATTAGCATTCTGAAATATTATACAAGTTAGTTTTGCAGTCATCATCATTATCTGTCATGTCCAGAATGTTATGAAAACATGCTCTCCACTTAATGTTGTTCTATCAGTTCTCATAAAACTATAGAAGAGGACATGGCCACACTTTTTTTTCAATTTTAAAATTAGAGATAGAATTAGAAAAATATTAGTCAGAATTCTAAGACAAAAAAATCTGAATGTTTTTTTTCACCCCCAATTACGGTAATCTTCTTCCACATTTTTACATTACAGGGGTGCTCAATACCACGAAACAGTGATTGTATGCTTTCACCTCATCTCTAATTAGTTTGTGCTAATATGTCTTCTCTTTTGATAACAAACTTCAATTTTATACCACTTCACTAAAATATTAAGTGTAATTTACCTTTTTTTTTTAATGTACTGACAAGAAGACATTCCTACATTTTTAAGCAACAGAACATTTTTTGTGTTCTGGTGGTGTTTTCATTCCCCGAAGCTTTCCTCCTGGCTGCCTGGCGCTGCTTGGTGCCTGCTGTTGGTCGCGTTAAAAGCCGCACCGCCTCTGTTTCTGATGTGACAGCTGTAGATCCGCGAGCCATCAGCTCCACCTCGCTCTCCTTCCCGGGATTTGTAGTCTTTCGCCTGGAGAACGCCGCCGCGTGTTATAAAGGCCTTTGTGGGAGTAAAACTACAGTTCCCTTTGCGCTCCTCGAAGGTGTTAGTTGTCAATATGGCTGTTGTCAGACAGACAAAGCGGAGAGGCAAATAATTCGCCTCTGATTAGAAATCCTTGGAAAAGGGTCGTGCAGGGCACTGCCATCAAACTGCGTTATAATTTGGCAGCAGTAAAAGGCACCGCTTGGCTTGTGCTTTACTTTTAAAGTTAAATGGTGAAGTGGACTATTTGAACCGAGGTAAGTCATGTACTTTACTGTCTCCAACACTGAAAGTGATGTTATTAATATGAAACGCTCGCTAGCCAGCGACGGCTGCTAACTAAAGGCAGCTAGGAGCGGCTTTGGCACGGCTAGCACATTATGCTAATCACTTCAAAGGCTCGCTGCGACCGAAATAACCCGGGTTGAGTTGGCTGGCAGCTTCTGTGGTGCCAGTGGACTGTTGTCAGGACCAATTCAGAAACGGGACCGCATTAATGAAGTAAAGTCGGGACGTGCAAAGCGTGTCGCAATGTGTCTGATATGATGTTTGTGCTGCTCGTGGCTCATTTTGGTACGGAAACGTTCACTCGTCGTTAGCTTTTTGGGCAAAGGGCGTGAAAACTGGCATCAGCGCCGGGGGCGGCGTGCCTGCAGCTCCGCCGTGCAGAGCGACACATTGGCGCTGTCACTGCGGGCCACATAGTCAGCAAAACAACAACACATGGATGGAACAGGCACCACGAACCGAGGAGGTCCTCCGGTTCCTCGCACAGAACCGGAGGAAGACAAGGAGCGTATCATTGACGTAGCTTGTATTTTATGTGTCAGAAACCTGAACCTGTGATTTATTTTCGCTGAAGTTAGCATCATTATCCATCACTAACAGGGACGTATCTAGGAAGTTTAGGAAGAGGGGTAAGGAGTTCAAATGGTGCCCACTGGTTTTGGGTTGACGAACCAAAAGCCATAATTGGAGCTTCTTTACTTTTTCTTTATGTTGCTGTTCAATGTAGGTACAGATACTCAAAAGTGGAACATTATAAAAAAAGAAAACCTTATGTGACCAGTTGTTAATTTAAAAATAATAATAATAAATGCTACTTAACAATTTAAGGCGATCCCAGTACTTGGGAAAAACACCAGAAGTTTTTCTTTTTTTTGTTATTTATTTTTTTGTCCTTCCACAAGTGAAATAAAAAAATCCCACTGTAGAATCAGGCAGTGGAAACCAGCTGATGTTTACCAGTTTTGGATTTTTAAGTTAAAATTAGGAAATTCGGCCATGTTTTCTTAAACAACTGTGATGGCACTGAGTCAGAAGGTGCAAGTCGGAAAGCAGCTTAACATTTTTATAATATTAATAATGGATTTTATTTATAATGCCCTTTTTTTTTATATATATTTATCAAAGGGACACCAAAACAAAATGAGCATTTACAATGGATAAAAACAATTAAATGAACGAGAGATTAAAAGAAATATCTCAAAGTGAACCAAAAATTTTGCTAAAATAAAATGTCTAAGGAGTTAATATTATGATACAGTTATAATTTCAATATAACGTATGTATTATTAGAAATATTGTCTTTGGACATGCAGTGGGGGTGCCCACTCATCACTGACCGAAAAATGTGTAAAAATAAATGTGTGGGAAAACTAAATTTAGATTAAAAATAACTTCTTCACCTCTCCCAGGCGTTTTGCCGTTTCGATTTAGGACTTGCCAAAAGAGCCATTTTGTACCCATGTACTCAGTTTGCACCAGTTTATTTATCGAGATTGCATGGCATTATTATTGAATTCTGAAGATGGCTAATCATAAAACTGCATGAATCACTCCTACAATTTCATTATTGATCAGTTAAAGATTGGAATCGCTGCCTGGTTCTATTGACTGAGGTCTTGATCCGTATTTCAGTGACCTGACTCACGACCAAACAAAATACTCTGCCGGATCTCCTGTTTGGAGATGTTATTTATCAGAGTCGTACATTTAAATCTTTTACAGTGGAACAGAAGGGGACGATTTATTTATAAAATAAAAATAAAAGATTGAACCCTGCATTTCTGACGGGGTCCAGTCTGATCCGATATTTTCCTGTGACGTTGTTTTATTTGTTTTTGTTTTTTCTTCAACAAGACATCTTTTTGACTAGTAAAACCAGTTAATGCTTAATGAGAGCGCACACTTATTCAAAAATCCTGAGGTTTGTTTGTGGGACACCTTTGTGAATTTATTCAGCAGAACTCAAACAACATTGATTTCTAAGCTAAAGGAAAGGATGCTCCATGCCTTGACCTAAACCTAAACCATTCCATTGTGTTCTGTGTTTGTATGGAAGCTCTTGCTAACCGTGGCTTGCAATGCAAACCCACCAGAAAATCAATTTCTGTCCATATTCTTCGGTCAAGCATTAAAGTAACTCTCACTAATTGATGATTTTTCCATATAATACTCAACAGAGAGCTTTATGGGAAATCACTTTAATGAGCTACAATCTGCATGGAGTCCTCCATTCATAATTTATCCCTGAGACGTTCACTGCTAATCATGTATGCAGTAGCTATATTTAATACTGAGATTGAGGCTATAGTTTCACAGTTGGAAGAGGTTTTTATTTTTATCAAAAACAAATTTTTTTTTTTTTTGTTGTTGTTGTATTTCCAGCTGGGAATGCTGAAACTCCGAGTTCAGAGAGGAAGCGCCTTGTAGTCCCGTCAACATATTATTCCACCTGAGCTGTGGAGCTCTGCAGCATCAGCCGACTTGAATGCGCAGAAGAACGTCGACGTCACGCAGCAGCACATATAGGATCAATTTTAAAGTTTATTCAGCAACACGAGTTGACAGGATTGTCACGAGATCATCAGACAAACGAAGCACAACCAATAGCAACGGCCTTTTGTGGAGCTTTAACTGCAACTAATGTGGGGAAATCTGATTGGTAGAGCTACGAGTGGTGGGATTGTGATGTGATGCTTCACTGACAGACTTCATTGGTTCAGACGTAGGCCTGTCACAATGACGAATTTTGCTGGATGATAAAATGTACCAGAAGTTATTGCGATAAACGATAACATTGCTGTTTTTGAGACCATTTTCAAATCATGTGACGTTAATGGCGTAATAAAGCAAGAACACATTCTCAAATTTCAATACATTTGAAATTCTAATAAACATTTAACACCGGAATAGGAAGACAATTTAAATATCCAACATAAACAAAAGAGATTAAACAACTGAAATGATGAAGTCTAGGTAAACAAAAATGGCGAGTCGAGACCAAAGAACCAGAGTGAAGACTTCAGTCATCCAGCATTTTTGGTAGAAGGAGAGAAAAGAGAAAAATGATTGATTGAGCTCATTTTTAATATATCATGTGATTAATTTTACTACTTATTGTGACAGGCCTAGTCACAATTATTCTTTTTAGCCGCTTGCATCCCGATTTGCCGCGTCTGGTTTCTTCTGGTGCAGAATTAGGACGCACATCTCACTTAAGTGACGCTAACGGCATTTACTTGAGAATAAATGCAACTTAACTTTTAAGACCGCAAGCGCTTTAAAAAAATGGCAACAATCTGATTTTAATTGTCTGGTCTTTTTTGTTGGGTGAAAGGTTTGGAGTTGGGCTGTTCAAATTGCTGTGAAAAAGTTTGCAGTGGGTCGAATATTGGCCAAAAAAAAGAAAAAGTCAGATTTAGGATTGGTGCTCTCCTCTGTAGGCTTGTTGGTTTAGGTTGTCTTGGTGGGAACCTTTTTCTAAGGCAGCTGGTTTTATTTAGGGGCATTAGAGTGAAAGGGGTGGAATTCAAACTCTTAAATCATTTTCGGCTTTAATAAGTAAAGAATAAGGAACAATATGTTTCTTTTCCTTCCACTTTCTAACTGTGCAGAACTTGACTGCGGTTCGTAAAATCCAGTTCCAACAGAAAAACGGGTGTGAACACTTCAGCTGCACCCTTCCTTTATTTGTGACCTCCAAGATGACTAACGACGTCTTCCCATCGCTTTCCCACTCTCCACAGTAACAGAACTGTAGCAAGGAGCCGGTGACCCCCTTTTTTTTTTTTTTTTTTTTGAAGTAGTCGTCATGTCAACGCAGGCTGGGCCGCCGCCGAAAACGGCAAAAAAAAAAAAAAATGCATAAAAAAAAATCTGCCGCAGTCTGTTTCCAGAGGCATTGATTTGGAGTCCAGCAAATTGCTTATGAAAAGCATCCAGCGTGGGTGGCGGCGCAGCGCGGGGATTATGGAGCAGCTCTTAAAGAACGACAGTCTGAATGTTAAGATAGCATCAGCTGTCAAGGTGACTCTGGCAGGCTGCGCGTGTTGCCTGCCGCTTCCCAAAAATAGCTGATTTATTTTTTTTTTTCCTCTGCCTTGCCCCTCCCTTTTCTTTTTCTTTCACACTTCTTTATCTTGCTCTCTTCTCTTCTTATCAACTCCTGCTGTTTTTTTGTTTTTTTTTCCCTCCTTGTAATTTTCCTTTTTACATATCATTTCTTAAACTCCTCCCATCATTTTTCTTTTTTTTTTTTTTTTTTTTCTCCCCGTGATGCGACTGTTTCTTATCCTCTGACATCCTGTGTGCTCCCACGTTGTCAGCCTCTGAGTTTCCTGAACTTCCCGCTTGTGCTTCCTGTTTGTCTCTTCCTGCCCAGCAGCAGCAGGATGTCCGACTTCAGCGAGGAGCCGCGCTTCACCATCGAGCAGATAGACCTGCTGCAGCGGCTGCGTCGCACCGGCATGACGAAGCAGGAGATCCTGCACGCGCTCGACACTCTGGACCGGCTGGACCGGGAGCACGGCGACAAGTTTGGCCGCCGCACCTCTTCCTCCTCCTCCTCCTCCACCTACCTCGTAGGCGGGGCCAACAGCTCTGCTGCCAAAACAACCGCCACAACCTTCAACAATAACGCCACTGCCTCGGCAACAGCCACCACCACCTCCTCGGCGACGTGCAACGGCGGCGAAGGTGGCGACCACTCCTCCTCCTCCCTCGTCGTCGGCGCCGCCGTCGCCTCGTCCACCACCTCCAAAATCTCCACTGCCACGCAAACGCAGTTCAACAACAGCGGCGGGGGGCTGTCCCCGTCGCCCAGCAACAGCTACGACACGTCCCCGCCCCCTGGGCCGCCGCCCCCGTCGGCCGTGCTCCCGTCGCCGGTGGCGCTGGTGGCACTGTCGCAGAACGGGCGGGACAGCCTGGCCGCCACGCCCAACGGGAAATTGTCCCCGCCTCGCTACCCGGTGAATAGCGCGGCGGCGTCCAGGGCGTTCGGCTTTGAAACCGCAGAAGAAGAGCTGGACGTGGACGACAAGGTGGAGGAGCTGATGAGGTGAGTGGTAGTGGCAGCGGGATGTGGGGGTGGTGGGACTCGAACTCTGTTTACTTTCTCTCTCACACCTTGATAGAATAAGGCAGATGAACACATAAAGTGCTTCTGAGAGCAGCTTTAAAAGCCTTTTTGTTGTTTTTTTTCATTATTTTTGCTTTTACTCTCGGGTTCAGTAAAATGTCGCTTCAGCATCACACCAGTTCTGTCTGGAGGTGTCTGAATATAGAGGCATAGAAACACAACAATCAGAGGTTTAGCTCTGTTCTTTTTTTCCTTTTTTTTTTTTTTTAAGCCAATATTGTTTGTTGTTTTTTTTTTCCCTAGAATTACAGAAGCATTTATTTTTGTCCTTCCTACAAGAGACGCTGTGCGTCAGACAGCACAGTCTCTGGAAGATGTATGTCCCAATATGATGGGTTTTTTTTACTTTGAGTATCGACTGATGTGATATCATTACGAATCATACCTTTTTTCCCCTCATAAATGGAACCACTTGATTATATAACAAGACAGCAGAAATGTGAAATAACATCCCTTCTGTTCTCAGAGCTTCTTACTGCTCCTCTGATTTAAAAGGAGCATTGTTATTTAAAGTAAACCTTCTTTGAGCTTTTTATTTTGAAGTATCTATGTATGAATCACTTTGCCTTGATTCTTTCATGAATGTTTGAGAAATCCTTTAATCTCCATGGCAACCACTCAGCTGTGCTAAACACCCAGGTGGAGCAAGGTCCGCCTTCGAGGACTAAGCTCCTCCTCTTAGCTGTTTCTGAGCTCCTGCCTCACAGAGCAGCACCAACTTGGCTCCTTCAGACTAGCCAGCAGCAATTGGCAAACATCTGCTGATCTCATATCGGCTAACTTCTCAGTGCAATGCTGGTAAAAATGTTGTTAAAGGGTTAATACAGGAGCCATGTTGTGATGACTTCCTGAAAGCAGAGTTTCAGAAAGAGCAGGAGTCTTTAAAGAGACAGAGACCCAATTTCAATGCGTTAAATCAGGAAGTAATATATATTTTCTTAAGTCATAGTTTATTACAACTGAAGGTGACATCTGCGACAGACTGGCGACCTGTCCAGGGTGACCCCGCTTCTCGCCCAGAACGTTAGCTGGACATGGGCACCAGCAGTCCTCCTGGCGCCACTAGGAACAAGGGTGTTAGAAAATGGATGGATGGATGAAGGTGACATGGTTATGTTATTGTCATAAAATGTTGCTGTGCCTGGAAAACGCATAATACTGCCACATTTGAGATGTAAAACGTCACTTTAGTTTTTGTACTAACTTCCCATTCTAGATGCTGGAACAGAGAGGCTTTGGCTTTTTTATTTCTTCTTCTTCTTCTTCTTCCTTGCTTTAATTATATCCACTTGATGATGACAGACGTACTACCACTTATAAAATTATTGGCAGTCCTGTTAAAGCTCTCTTAAATTGAATTTGCAGCTGCACAGTCGCTCCACTAATTTTAAATCCAACCGTTTTATTCGAGAACAAAGTATATATTGCTTGCTGGTTGTTTTTCTTTTCTTTTTTTCTTTTTTTTTTTTTTTTTTTACTAAATCTGTTTGAACAGCCCAGAACACAAGAATATGCTTCGATTTAAACCCTTCCTGTTAAGGATGACAACATGTTAAAAAGCATGTGAACTTTTGCGATGCGGTGAATCCAGCGTAGTGAGTCGAACGTTTAGGCACATGAAGAGGTGCTGCTCTTTAAGCCATGGCAGTCCGGCTGCATTATGGAATCCATCTTCTCTGGAGATGAGTTCTGTCAGCAGAAACGGTTCCAGTAGCCGGAGCCGTTCGCGGGGGGGGGGGGTTTAATGTGCGAGCGTCATTAAAACGGATCATTCAGATCATCCGTAGTTCCTGCGAGGCCTATGTAGGTCACGTAGTTACATTTTGACAAATGAGAAAGCTCTGCTGGGTGCAAGCACAGCCTTGAAGCACGAGTGCTGATTAAATATTAGTGAAACAAGTTGGGACACATTTGAAACGGTTTCAGAGAGGAGATGATTTAAAAAGAACAAACAAATAAAACAAATGCAGCTGTTTGGTTTTGGATAAGGTAGGATTCTGCCCCACACCTAGCTGGGAACAAAGCATGAAACTCCACTTATCATATGACATGGCGAGGAGTTAATTAGGCCCATTAGCCTGAAAGGTTCAGTGTTCCTAATCTATCACGGTACACGTGTTAGTCATTTCCTGCTTCCTTCGGAGCGCTTCACACTACATCCTGATTATCACACGGCCGTACGATCGGGTCCTGGGCGCCGGTCGGCCCGTCCCATCGCTCATTCTGCTTTAGACTGCACATTATGTAGAGCAAGACAGGGCCTTGTACCTACTCAACAATACTCAAAGTAGGCTGTTGTTGGAAAGGGATGTGTAAATTATGCAAAACTTTGAAAGGGTTTTGCAGAAATCAAAGTAAGAAATTTTGCACATTCTCTAGGAATCCATTAGAAAAAAATGGAACCAATGTAGTCATTTCTGACCAATAAAATCAAAACATAGTAACCTTTTCCTTTGAATATGCTTGCCGTATTTAGACACATTTAATAAATGAATTAAAGCACTTTTAGGTGCAGCCAAGTCAGCTTTTTTAGAGTCAATGCTTCTGGATAGACGTGGAACGCAAATCGACAATAATTGATATTGTAATAAATATCTTCTATTGTAAGTAGTACTGTCACAGTAAACCTATACACAGAGTTCCAAATTATTATGCAAGTGATATTTTCTCAGATTTTCCTAAATGGTCAAATGATTGTCAGTATAATTTTCAAGTCATGAGGTTTGTTCAGTATAAATCAAATTTTACTGAACAAAGCTCCCAGTGAGAACAGTATTTAAAAAAATAAAAATAAAATAAAAACCTCAAAATGCTCCGTTCCACATTATTATGTACAGCAGATTTTCTAAACATTTTATGGATTATAAATAACTGTCAGGTTCAAAACACCTTAGACATTATTAAACACACTGAAACAGAGAAGAGACAAGAGATTGAATAACTGTGTACTCACGAGGAG
>CAEGAE010085916.1:0-12624 GCA_903067095.1 Girardinus metallicus | reverse complement strand
TATATATATATATATATATATATATATATATATATATAAATTTGGAACTAATGTTATTGTCAGTTTTAACAACACTAAATTCAAACTGTAAAGATGTTTCAAGGTATGCTATAAATTATGTAAGGTGCAGCAAGTAAATTAGAAAAAAAAATCTTGAATTTCTGCATGAACACAAAAGGAAGCGGTTCTAATTTGATAAGCCAGCAGAGTAATGACACGACTAGCTTCAAAACAAGAGAATAAGATGTAAATCCTAGCCAAGTCTCTGATTTTGCAATCTAAATTCAATTTGAGTCTAAAACGTGATCCAGCATCTCTGGGAGGGACAGTGAAGGTGATTAAAGTTGATGGGAAGATGGCTGGAGCTAAATACAAGGCAAACCTGAAAGAAAATCAGTGAGGTGCTGGCACTGCCAAAGACTCTGACAGAGATTCCTCTTCAGCAGGACAAATGCCCTTAAAATAGAGTCAGGACTCCAGATGGATGGTTTTGATTAAAGAATGTTATTCGTCTTAGTGACCTATTTTGTCAGATGAAAATTTTTAAAAAGCTTACAAGGTACTATAGCTATCTGCTCACAAAATTTGTGTAACTTGAAGAGAGAAAGTTCAGCCTCCAAAGTTCTAATTCACATACACTTGTTGAGTTGTCAATGACGATAATGGAAGGTTCACCAAAGTTTGCCCTTTGACAAACACCGAACTGCCACTTTCAAAATTATACACACCGGAGCATTGCAACAGCTGGAACAATGATCTATCAATATTCCGTCACTTTAAGCGATTATATCATGTCATGCACACTGATTTGTTTTGTTTAAGGGTCAGAGAAGCCAGTGTGTGAGTCATTACAGCTGTTTGGGGTAACAATTTAAAATTCTTATATTTTTCCAGTGATGACTCACACAGTTGGCGACCAGACTGTCCAACTAAACTGTCTGCCGAGCTGTCAGTAGCCGGTAAAACTCCACTGATCAGAACATGTGACTACTTTAGCTTCAGAGGCTGACGAGAAGCAATAACAGAGATTTACAACCACTATCTTCAATAAACAGGACCAATACACTGTAAATCGAGACAAGCCCCTAATAGCGCTGGCTCTTCAGAGTTCTTGCTGACAACTGTGTCGCCGATGGTGTCCCTACGAGTGTGTGCGTGTACCAGCTGTGTCCAAGCCTACTAATGTCCCGACTGACCTTGCTAAATAAAAGCCACTAGATTGAGTCCTCCACTCCCCCTGTCCATTGGCAAGGCGCTGAGGCTTGAAGTATACATTTGCGCGCCGCATTACACCCTCTAATAGGCAGTCAGTCAAAATAACACAGCGCCTGAAATGTCAGCATTTACCTTCGTAATGACCGAGCTTCCAACAAAATGAATAGATCCTCAGGCATGGCTTTCAGTGTCTTTTCTTCTGCGACAACCAGATGCCTTAAAACCACCACCAAACCCACACTTTTTAGATATATGCATGTGTGTACATAAGCACTCCTTCCAAAATGATCTCATTTAAATATTTTTTTGTTTGTTTTATTAGTTAGGCCGTTTAGCAGCATCAAAGCACTAGACTGCATCATATAATTAGTTGTTTAAGGAACACTATGCAGATAGAAAATGTTGGAAATAGTGTGCAAATGCCCACTCATTAGTACATAAAAAAATTACTTATAATAATTGACAAGCAAACTTCTGCATTTATTGACATTTATGCATATCTATTTAACTTTTTTTTTATTTTTTTTTAGTGCTCAAATATTGGCTCTCAAATGTTTTTGGACTCATACCAAAGTGGGCAAATACTTGCATTCCTAAGTATTACCATGTCTATTGCTCTTTTCAAAGAGCAATAGAACCTTGTTGAGAGGTTGCTGAAAGGCACAAATTGGCATATCGGTATGTAGAAACTTCAGAGCACTTTGATGAAAGATAGTATTGGTCATACCCACTGAAAACTGCATTTTATTTAATATTTAAACAACCAACATTGCTTTGTAAATGTTAAATGTATTTAGAAAGTTAGCTGAATATATCAGGTGGCTTTATACTGATAAATAAGACTTTTTGCTAATATTCTGCCAGATGATGTATATTTTGGTGACTATTGTTTTACACCAACTGCACCGCAAAAGCCCATTACAATCTTTTGTTTTTTTCTACTGATCTAACTTTTCAAACTTCTCTTTAATGCTTTCTAAAACTTGGTCAACATCTTAAATCCTGGTTGCTTACATTCAGTGATCACATGCATTAGGATCGGCTGCCGTTAGACTGACAACAGAATGCATTTAGGTGTGTTCACGGGTCAGTTGCGGAATGCAACATCTGCACTCAACTTCTGCACTGCTGCTCCCACGTACACAATAAAATAAAATGTTAATGAATGCTAATGAAATGGCTAATTGTGGATTCTGTGCAGTCATGTGAAGCTCACTCTAGGCCGTGTTGTGCGCCATTTATCACTCTTGAGAGTTCTGGTGGTTATGGTGGGGATAAGAGGGCTAATAAACATTAAAAACAATGAAACAACAAATTATTATGCATGCGAACTGAGGGGCATGTTTACCTGCTGTTCAGAGGTGACATTCCCATGCGCTTGTTCCAGAGATGATGGTGATTTTTAATTTTTTTTTTTTTCCTGACAATGACATGGAAAGGTAGTTTGCAGTAGGCTGGCCAGCGGCGATTTTTCTCCTCAGCACCCGTCTTCCTTGTCATTCCCGACAGAGTCAGCCGCTGAAGCCTTCTAAAGCTGACTAAAGCTCGTGGCTGTCTTTATCTCCCTCGCCCGTGAGTCCAGAGTGCTTTCAGGCAGTGATTAGTGAGGCAGATCCCACATGGGTCACCCCTTTTGCTGGAGGAGATCAACACTAAAGATTTGAGGCATCTGGGCACCTTTGTAGTAGGAGCATGTGAGTGACAAGAAAGGAGAGGAGAGGTGGACGTTATGGAAAGCGAGGGGAAGAGAAGACTGGCAGATGGAGAAGGGGTCTGTGTAGGAACAGACGGAGATGAAGGCTGTATGATAAGTTTGCTCAGGAAGTGGAACTGTTCTTTGTACGGGGATGAAAAGCCTCCTTCATGCAGCTGCAGTATTTTAGAATACCTGAATACAAATAAGTAAACATCCACCCAATGCCTTTGAAAAACTCTGCATTTCGAGGCTCTTTTTATAATGCTTGCTTGACGTAAATCTAAAAATATTCTCTTTTTGGGAGGGGTTTGTTTCTCTTTCTCCCTGAATTAGCTTTTTTTTTTCTATCCACCTTTTTCCATGAGTCAGATGAGATAACAAAAACTACTTTCTCATTTCATGTAAATTTAGCTACAGATGCCACAAACTAACCTTGTTATATCTCACTAAAGCTTTATGGGGTCTGAATGCTAACTTAAAAAAAAGTATTAATATTTTTCAGTAAGACAATGCTTTCTAAGCTGAGCATTTTTTTTCCATTAGTCTGTCCATCAATTTGATTAAGATTTTCACCTAGAATAGTTGGTGTTATAAAAAGGTGATGATGATGAACTGTTTCCAAAATTTTTTGAAACATGAAAGGGGACCAAAAGGTAAAGAGGAATAAAAGTAAAAGTAGAATCTGTTTTCATTTTACCAGACAGTTCATCTGACATGAGTCGATGATCTACAACCATCAGTTGAAACATAACTACTGAAATTTACTTGGGATTTAAGTGAAATCCTGACTCTTACCTAAACATTTTATAGACGAGTCACACCTCCACCACATAACATCACAACTTCCCAACAAAGACTGTCCCCCTCAGTAGGCTAGATTTGTGCCTTCTGTGTAACACCTGTAAAAATGTGACATGCTCTGGGAACTTTGCACAACCTCAATACACATATCGTCCAAATATGACTGGAGGAATTCCTATTTACAATGAAGAAATGAAGAGTCTGTCCTGAGCTGAGTGCTTTCATAAGATGTTCTACGTTCCTCTGTGTCCTCCAGATGGGTCAGTGTTGCCCTCTTGAAGTAATTTTAATAAGTCAGACAGTTTATTTTGAGATAGAAATTGAACACTAAAGTCTGACATCTTGCACCTACAAAAACATAGACATCATAGTCTTCATCTTACAATATAATCATTAGTCTAATGTGATGTAAGAAATGTAAATAAGATGAACAAATTTGCAGTAATTTCTACCATTTTTACTTATAAACATTGTGACTATTTAAAGATAAGTTTATGTGCATGCATTTTAGGATCGTGTGTGCTACTTTTCTTTTTAATTTCTTATACTTTATACTCACAACTGAAATGTAGTGCAATTGCATTTAGTAGCTACAGAGATATTTGTTTAGTTCTTTCGCTGCAAAGATAAGCAGGCATTGAAATTGGACGGAAGCACAGAGAATGAAACAAAATAGTTTAAATTGCATTGGAATGAGGTAATTCCACTGTATCTTCCTATATGTTGGTTTAAAGGCCTTTTTCCTTCATGCAACTATTTGCTGTGTTTTGTTTATCCAATTCCAAGTTACAGAAAAGTTTAACCAAAGTGCTTTATAAAAATAACATAATTAAAATACATAAAACCAAGAGATAAAACGAAAATAAAAACAAGTCATAAAGTGGAACAGAAACATTAAAAGCAGCATTCCAACTTACACAGTTCTAAAGGCCACTGGAAAAAAAAAAGATTTCTTTGTAAAAGAGCCTTAAATCCTGGAGACTGAAAATCAGAGCTGCATGGTGGAGCAGTTGTTGCTTTGCAGCAAGAAGGTCCTGGGATTCAATCATGACCTGGGGTTTCTCTTGCACTGAGTTGCCAGGGCAACCCTCCAACCCTCCCCACAGTCCAAAAACATGATGTTTAGGATATTTGGTCTCTAATTTTCCTCATAAGTGTTTGCATACATACATGTTTCACTGCATTGATTTGCACTAATATCTCTTTCCAAAATGAATCTTTGAAGGCACCAAAGGCAATAGGGCAGAGTTTTCATGCTCTCTTTGGCAAGCTACCCAGAGTGTACATGGATATACCATTAGCCTCTCACCCAATGACTGCTAAAGATAGGCACCAGAGCCCCATGACAAGCGGATAATAGACAAATGGACCAGTAACAAAGTAGGGGTGCTTGTTTAATATTTGAAGACAACTTGTTCCAAAGGTTGGTGGAACAACATGATTTCTTACGTTTCTTCCTGGTTTTGGGGGAAATTAAAAGTACTAAGTAGGCTAATCTAAGGAAAATTAGGCTGGAAGATGAGATAAAAAATAAAGGTATGGTGGAGCAAAACCATTTAGACATTTGTAATAATGGTATAATGTTCAGAAGGGACACCAAGGGAAATCCTTTTATAGCATTATTTTTCAACTGATTTTAAGGGATCATAATTTTTTCTGACACCATCATGAAGATATAGGCCCTCCATCTAATTATCAATCTGCCTTAAAGTCTCTTTCAAGAGGGGCCTCCAAAAGGAGCCTCCCAAAAGGTGTCCTGACCATAAGTAAGGGTTGGAATGTCCACTGGTGTATTGCTTTTTGTGTCTTCAACACAAAAGACTAGAGCATTGCCTACATTATACAACACTAGGCCCTAATCCATCTCACTCTTTACCCTTCCATTGCTCATGAAAAAGACACCAAAACAAGCACCACACCTTTATTCTGGGTGAGAATCGTGGCCTTAAAATAACAGGAGGGGATTCTTCCCCCTCATACTACCTCCGCAGAACAACCATACTGATGTAGTATCAGTACCCTATCATGATCGTGGATTCATATGGGGGTTTAGTGCCTGGTAGTGTCTAGCTAGCTGAAAAGGCCACAGGTGGCTACCTCCACGTGGATCCACTTTACAGATGTTAAAGTCAAGCTGGGTGGCAGATGACGACAGAGGACCTTAGTATTACAATCTGACTTTTTTGATGCAGTGTTAAAGACCATCATTAGTATTTAAATCAAACTCTGGTATAGGAATTACTAATCTCACAAAAGCAGCCAAAATAAGTGCCTCTTAACCCATATAACTGTTACTTAACAACACGTAAAATGGATAAGCTTCAATTTATTAAAATCAGAATTCAATTTAATATTTGCCAGGCTCTTGCTTCGTCCTTATATTTGCTAATTATGCTCATTACAGTGTCACTCAGCTGCCCCCAATGCATATGGCCCCCTGCTCCTTCTATTTTTGCTGGATAAATTAAAATCTTTGCCATTATGTGGTAATGAAAAAAAGTTCTTCCATTGCAGTGGCGTAACCAGCCAGCTGCCTTTATGCTGCTGGATGAAACTATTTCGCCTTTAAGACAATGCCTCTAAAGAGAGAAGGCGAGAAATGTAAGTGGGAGAGGGGAATCATTAGGGGGCTCTTATCCGTATGTTTGATAAAGATAAGTGACGTCCCATCTATTGGTTGTTAATGAGATCTTCTGCAATGAAAGATGTATGTTGCTGTGGCGTGGAGAGCACTAGTGGGAAATGAGTGCTGAAAGGGGCTGTGGAGGGAGGCACTTTATCAAGTATAATTGCTGCCTTGTACACACTACATCCCCAAAGGCTCTGGGTTTCTCCACAGACACCAAGACTCTGTCTCCTTTAGGTTATTTTACTTCACTCATTCTCTATCTTCCATCCTCGGTCTTTCCCTCTCCTGACCCATGCCTGCTCTTTCTACAAAGGTACTGCCCTTAATCTGGCCTAAAAAAATTTAATAAATCAATATTTTGCTGCTTACACTCCGAAAACAGCTTTAGTCGAGAATGAACAGAATCACTTCCTCTTCACTACAGGTCCCCCGTGTTCCTTTTAGTTTCATGTATATGGAGGCTTTTTGTATACGCTGTACATCTATTTCTGGGAACAAAGTTAAGTGAAACAGGAATAGCAGCTTTTCTATCTATAGTTAGTATTTTTTTTTAAGTTTTTTTTTTTTTTAATTCCACAAAGTTAAAGGTACATGTTTGGAACATATATTTTTAACAATGAACAGGTAAAAAATTGAAAAGTTTCAACATTGTCACATTTCAACTCCAAACAATGCATTTAATGGGAATTTATGTGACAGACCAAAGCTAAGCTGAGCATAATTGTAAATTAAAAGGATACTGATAAATGTGTTCATAATTTAATTGGATTTTAAATAATATCTACAGTTTGGCACACTTGCATTTGTCCCCTTTTATTCTGCTAAATTAAAATTCAGGGCAGATTCTTTCAAAAGTGGCCTAAGTAGCAAACAGTGAGTTCACATAATGTGTGCAATTTATTCTCAGTATAAACAGTTTTTAGTGGACAAACAGCATCATGATGACCGAGGAATAATCAGACAGGTCTGTAATAAAGCTTTGGAGACATCTAAAGCAGAATTGGGTTGTAAATCAATACTCAAGCTTTGAACATTTCACAGACAACCACTCAGTCTGACAATGGAAGGAGTATGGCACAACTACAAACCTGCTAAGACATGGGCATCCATCTATGCTGACAAGCTGTCAACACTATTTATTTTATTTACGCTATTTATAGAAGTCCAGATTGAAATGTAATTGAGAATAAGTGGCAAAAAATCGCCATCCAATTTGAGCTTGAGCAGATATAAAAACAAATTTTTACAGAGTTTGAGCTGATTATAAAAACGATGAATTGTGTTGAAAAGATGTCAGTTCCTTGGTCTGATAGTAGGGACTTACTTCAGTGTGCAGTTCTAGTTATTATAAAAAGTAGTCAAACAAAGCGTGCCACATTTTTCGTACTTCAATCTATGGCTGAAACAATTCCTCGAATGATTCGACTACCTCAATTATCAAAATTCCTCGAGGAAAATTTATCTGCATTGAAGCTTCATTAATGTATGTTTTATTATTTAGTACACCGTGTTCTGGCCGGAACATTATTTGCGTTATATGTAGCTCTGACTTCTAGCTCTGAGTTGTTGACAGAAGCTAAGTGTTAGCGGCATAACGTCCAATTTTCAAGTTCGGCCCGTGGAGATTTTATTGATTGATGATAATGCCCGGGTTTTCATTGTTTTTGGGGGACCAATAGACATCCTTAAAATGACTAGCGTGATGCCTGGAGTACGGCAGCCTTTTTCCTCCGGGAGCTGCTGGTTCAAAGTGAATGGCGGGAAGAGCGCTGCGGGATTATTTATACGGTTAAGCGGATAGACTGAACATAGCTGGTGGCTGAGTGTTGATGCTTACAAGGCAAGTGTAGCTTTACGGACGAACCACACAATAAATTTCATATTATCCCGGTACATGGCTGGTAGATGATTTTCTGAGTGTGACAAACAAAGCTGTCCGTAAATATCCAATATTGCTTCCTCCCTGCCCCGGTTCTTACTTTCGTCCCCTGGTCTATTTCCTCCGCTCCACCCCCATCTTACATTCGTTCACTCGCCTGTCCCCCACCCATACCACTCCAAACCCCCCCACTACAGGCGACATTTCCCGTATTCTCAAACCCAAAGTTTGGCAGGTATGGGGCAAGGTGAGAATTCATCTATGAAACTGACTGAAGATGAAAACATAAACCAAAAGCTGGAGTATAGACATTTTTTATAAGGGTATTTGTGAGCCTGACTCTTTATTATTAAATTGAATATAATTTCAGATCTTTGTATAACTTTTCTTCAGGTTAACTTAGAAAGTGAGCTATTATTGTTACAGGTTAATTTTCTAAACTACAAAAAAGTAGCTAGTAGAGAATCTCATATATGAAAAATTGGACTGATATTGATAATCTGATAGTAACACTGCTGTGATTTACCAATATTTTATTTTATAATATGTTTTATCCAATTACTCGATTAATCGTAAGAATAATTGCTTACATTTTTATTCCAATTCAGAAACAGATATGAGTTTGTGCTGGCCTGTCGCATAAATAACAGATAAAATACCGCAAATTTTATTGTGTAAAGACTTTGCTGTTTTTTCATTAGATGCTTATAGCATGTCATGCAAGTTTTATTAATTTGGACTCTGCATCATCTTCAACAATTGCTTCAGAAAGCAATCTCTACACTACCACAAGCACCTTTGGCAGCATAACCTCATGCCCATTCAAAGTATAGTTGGAGCTTTGGCAACCCAACTAAAGCATTTCAAATTGACTGTCTATGTTGGCAACAGGGGCAATCATCAGCTAGTCAACACCAAATTCATGGCACATCAGTTCTGTGCAGGTCTTCCAGAACTGGAAAGGTTTCGGCGATTGCCAGAGCTGTTGAAATCAGTACATTTGGAGTTTGGAGAATGACAGGAATGGTAGTATTCTAACATGCTCTGTGGTGCCATGCATCTGCAACCACAGATAACACAAAGGAGAAAAGGGTACAGAAACAGGATCTGTTAACTGAGATAATACAATTATTTATGAAAAGGGTTGAGTAAATGGTGCATAATCCCTTCAAATATTTGCTCTCTGACAGAGGCTTTTAGATTTAAAGCAACCAACACTTTCCTCTTTATTTAAGAAAGAAACTCATTTTTATTTGAACTTTTAAACAATCATTCTAAGGTGATGCAATGTGAAGCAAAGTGGACCCACTTCCTTGCTGTTTCTGAATTGTCCACTTAGGCACTTGAATGCACTATATAGCATTCAGAAATCTTCTTCCCCTAATAGTAACATGTGCAATAAAGCTGTCTTTTTTACTTTTGTTACCAACTTTAAATGGTAAGGTGTTTTGTACATTTCCAACAACAGTAGAAAGGTGGCATCACATTCAGTTAAATAGAATGTGTACGAATTTTTTGATCTTGAGTCATTTCTTTGACAAGTTTTTAACTTTTATTTGAGGAAAAACATTTTAAAGTAGTGCTGCTCTTTCTCAAAGATAATTTCTGGGTACTCATCCCACCTCAAGTAGCAATCCTCTAAAGCTTTAGACTGTGGAATAATTTATTTGGAGTAACATTAACTGCTGGCATGTTGAATTAATTGTAAATGTTGCTCTACAGAGTTTTACTTATGCCCTTAAATCGCTCTTCCTAAGGAAAAACACATGAATAACGCCTTTTCTCATATGTACACTTCGCCCAGCTTCTTGTCACTTCCACATTAATAGCGTTTCATTTTGCTGGAGAACAAATGCTGTTAGCTGGCTGAAATGAGAAGCTTAGCGCAGTGCCAAATCATGTCGGCAGTATGTCCAAACAAACAGGGCAGGAACTGTTGGCCAACTCTTCCAACAATGGGGCTGCCTATCTCTTGCAAGTGGGTACCTAGCTCTTCTAGAGGCTGCCAAAGCCACTTCAAATGGTCCCCACTTCACACTGGATCCTTCAGAATAGGTTTAAGCATCATCCCAAGATTGGGGCTAAGCTTGTAGAGGGACCAGCTTGTAGGCTTCCCACAAATATTCAAAGCCTTTGAACTCCACTATCAAGTGGAAATCATTCCATTCATCAAATTCATCAATCATTTATTGATTGATGAATTTGAGGTAAGTCTTATGCGAGAGGTTGATGTTTAATGTAATGGTTCGTTAGTCCTCCTCATTTGCTCTTGAGGCCATCTAATGTGTCATATTGATATACACAAAATATATGTTTGTTTATGTACTCAAAATACAATAGATTTGTATAGAGGGTTGAACACATGAAGTGTTCAACCCTCTCACCGAGGGAGAGAAAGCTAGAGCAATGTCGCACCTAAGAAAATGTTTTTATTTTTGAACTTCTCTTCAGAAGAGACCCCGAACAATGAAAGGAAAACGGAAACAATATGGCGTTCATCGCCATGCTGCTTTTTGTGTGGGAGTAAGGCATTGGGAGGATAATGCACATACTTCAGGGAGTATGCATCTGTGAAAAATATACCCAAGTGGCTAGTCTGGTGGTTCAGCCAGAATAAGCCTCTTAAAACATATGCAAAACCGTTCTGGTTCAGCTTTTAGCATTTGAATTTTCATAAATACTCATCAGATGTTACACTAATTCCTAATTTCTTTGATTCCAAAGTGGAATAGAATTTTAAAGCTGATTGTCAGTAATAGAGATCAAAATGTGAAACTCATTTTATGTTTCAGGTGAATGTGCTTGGAACCTATTCTCATGACTTTCATAACAATCTTCCATGTTTTCAGCTTTTCTTTTAAGACTAGGATTACACATATAACCCTTCTAGTAGTGAAGATATGCAGATTTTTTTCTGTATTTATTTATTTTGATGGGATTGGGGTAAGTCAATTCAGACAGGAACACATTCAAATGGGCCTCGCCCTGAAGAGGTTAACAACCTATGGATCTCTATATTGTAAAATCTCATTCGTTGGAAATTAATTTACTCCCCATATTGGATGGCTCCCTAATTATCAATTTTGTCATGTATTACAGTGACCTTTCTGACCTCCATTTAGAACCGAACCAATCAGAGTGGGGTTAATTCAGCTGACGATAAATTTGGCCCAATCATTTTTGCTCCTCTCCCATGGGTGACTGAGTCACTTTGAAGCGAGTAAATGTATTTCCAGCCAGCCTGCGTCAACATGTTACCTCGTTTTACTGTCTCTGTTAATAGAACACATTCATCAAAACCACTTTGCATATTGCTGTGCTTCTAAATACAGCACTAATGATACTTTGCTAAAATGCATTCTCAAGCAGCTTCCAAACCATTAGATTAACACAAATGGAAATTCTTCTAATTTATTTTGTGCTTTTTTGTTAGGTGAAATTTTGTGTTCCCCAACGTGACACATCATCCTTTATGAGGCTTCGGCATAATATATCACCCCCCCCACCAGATTAACTTCTAAATAACATAACTCTGACAGCCTTTCCTATAAAATAGAGCAAATTTTCATAAAATTATGCATGCAAATGGAGGACAATGAAAAATTAAAAGAAATTGCCCACATTTCTAACAAGTAAAGGTCAGCATTGTGCAAACTTTAGATAGTAATTCCTTGCCAGTCTGAAATAGCTCAGCAATAGGGCTGCTGCCTGAAGAAAAGACTGACATCAGTTGTATATGTGCATCTCACAAGAGCACACTTAAATGGAAGGCCACAAGTTTCCTCCCGAGCACATTTTCTGCTGAACAACCAATAGCAATTGTCTTTGAAGGCAAAGTACAATGGAGAGGGGAAACAAAGCTTTGCTCCGCTCCAACCCAGGAGTAAGTAGGTAGGCCTAAACAATGACAGAATGTCCTTGAGTCATAAATTTATAATATCCGTCAGGTGGAAGTGGGAGACAGCGGTTTCTGATTGGCTGTGGTTATAAATCATTTATTAAACTTCACATCAATAATTAATATTCCAACCTAGGCTGAATCCTTTATGTAAATACTGTCACACGTTGGAAGGTTACTATTGTAAACTTGCATAGGCAGCACTTTGTGAACATTTGATTGCGAGCTTAGAGACTGGTGTTTATCTTTGCTAACTTTTTTTTTTTTTCCTTTTTGCCTCGAACTGGTGAGGCAGTAAACCACAAGGACAAAAACCTGACTGAAATCAAAAGCTTAATTAATCATAGGCTTAGGAAATGCAGAAAACAGCATAATGTATGCCAACAAATACCTAACTAAGGAAGCACAACTGCATAAACTCATAAGTCCTTTAGTTTAATCATTTGTCTTGTATTTTAAATGGAATGGTATGCCATTAAGTGTTTATATATATATATATATATATA
>CAEGAE010085914.1:0-101716 GCA_903067095.1 Girardinus metallicus | reverse complement strand
GCTTGCTCAGTGTGACTTTTGAGCTGCTCCTCATATTTAAGTCTCACTCTGTATTCTTCAACCATTACTTCTATCAGACCTTTGTTGCGGAAGGCGTATTTTTCAGCCTGCCTCTTGAAATAATCCAGCTGTTGAAGAATGCTCTTGTCGGCTGTAACTTTGGAAGAGCAAGAAACCTTTGACACATCTGTAGGGACATTTCTTCCATGTTCACGTTTGGCTTGCATGTGACGTTCTTTTTCTAACATATTTTGCAGTTTTTGAATCTCCTCCTGCTGTGATTTGACTTTTGCCTGATATGAAATCCTTCGTTCTCTTTCCTCATGGAGATCAAAAATCTTATTCTGCAATTCTGTTTTAAGATCGTCTACCTGCTTTGTGAGATCATGGATGTGTTGACTCGTCTCTTCCATGACTTCCACTGAGGGGGTAATCTTGAAGCCAGCAGAGGGAGTTGTTTCCTGCTCGACTTCCAATGATGTTGGACTCTCAAAGTCGCCGGAAGGGCTTGATTCCCCCTGGATCTCTGCTGTTTCATCTTCCGGCTCAATGGGGCTGTCTATGCCGTCCTCGAAAGGGAAAACGACAGCGTCGTAGTCGACTTGGATGTTGAGGTCCATCATGTCGACCCATGAAAGCTCAGCTGGAAAAGCTTCATGTTCACAAGCAATCTGTTGTTGCTTCATGTCTGGTAAATATCAATATCCCGCTTGTTTCGATTAATTTCGAACGTGCTCTGAAGAGTGATCTGTCGCGATAGAACTGTGGAACAGGTCTGAGAGAACGCTGTCTGTGAGCTACATTCAAGATAGAGATTCCTTTGTGGTATCATAAAGTGATGTCATCACTGCTGATGTCATTGATATCTTTGGAACTGAACATTCTATACGCCCTATTCCTGGGAGGCCTACTGGGGAAACGATTATGGATCTTACTTACGGAGGCCACCGGAAGTAGCAGTATTTCATTGTAATTTGCAGGACTTTTGGCTAATCCATATTCATGATAGAAGTTACATCTCTCTTTTTGGTTATTGTACAATATAATATTTAGTAACACATGTTTACGGACACGCCGTCTGCTATCAGAGAGTTGTTCAGTACAGAGGATCGTAATTATGAGTTTAATCACGGGGAGCAACAGGAACACAGCGTTAAGTTTTGTAACGTAATGACTGTGAATTAGCATCGCTGCTAGCAGCTCATTTGTCTGAAGAGCTGACAGTAATAAAGAGAAAAGCAGGGAAGTTCTGAGCTGCAGGTTTGTGCAGAAGTACATAATATTAGCTTTGTGTGATGTCCATTTGATTTGTCATTTAAATTTAAAAAATAATAAAGTTCATGTGGCTGCAGCAACTTTGTTTTATCATTATGTTTGGGCCAGCAATAAATTTCTATAAGACAAAATAAACTATCTGGATATGTGTGCAAGGTAGCGAATTAACATTAGCACAAACATTAGCATTCACTGCCTCCCATTAGCATTAGCATTTTCCCTAAAAAAAAGCTTTTGACTATTTTTCTTATTAGTAAACTGAATTGGAATAAGTCAATGTAAGACGACATGCTAGTGATGCCCCACATGCTACTGACAGCCTTTAGGCTAATGTTAGAGATTTGGCTCATTTTAACTTGTACACCAATTTCAACATACCGAATGGCATAAGTCCATGTTATTCAACATGCTTGTGACTCTCCATATGCTATTGAGTACATTGCAGCTTACTTTAGCATTGATGCTAATTTGTAGCACCAGAACCCTGGGTTCCAACCAACGGGCACACTTTGGCAGACCCTGTTTAAATTTCTTCAGAAATTTTCTAGTTAAGAATATGTGGCATCCAATCTGCTTGAGCTGGATTGTTTTTTTATACAGAACTGACACAAAAGTGTCTTGCTGTGCAAACTTTGCAGATTCATTGTCCAGATATAAGTTTGGTTTGATGGTGGCTGCTTCCACTGCTGCTGTGTGGGAACATTCTTGTCTTTGGAAGACCATTTCCTCACGCTCTCACTCTGTTCCCCGTCCTGCAGAGCGTAACAATGCCATAACTCAGATGGATCTGCAGTAACACCCACAGCTCTCATGTGTGTTTGGGTACTCTCCGTCTTGATTTGCATCTTAAAATCTCTCGGGGTTTCTTATATCTGGGAGCTCGATCAGATTTAACTCACAAGTTCCAGATACAGAAGGCCATGTTCATTGGTTTAAGCATTCCTTTGCACATAAATCACATTTACAGAACAGTCGTCTTTAGCAGAAAGGCATTTTAATGAAAGATTAACACCTGACTAATCTTTTACCTTCCTGAGTACAGAATGTTTTTAGGATTACTCTGGTTGGTGTTGGAGACTAAAGAAGGATTCTCGCTGTTTTCAACCATGTGTGTTTCATATTCATGTAGAAGGGCCGTTTTATTTTAGATTTATCTTTACCAGCAGCAGCAGCACATAAAAGTGGATAGTTTCCAATCTGCTGCTCAACCATGGAACTGTGACATTTGTTGTTCTTTTTTGAGCTTTACATCATGTTATAATATCATTCCCTCATCAAAAACAAACCTGAAGTGTTGCTTTGATTCTTTCATGCATGTTTGAGAAATCCTTTGGTCTCCATGGCAACCATTCAGCTGCGCAAAACACATGGGTGGATCTAGCTTTGCTTTCTTGGAGCTGCGGTTTCCAAGCTTCTGAGCTTCCGTCTCACAGAGCAGCTCCTTACCACTCAGCTCCTTCAGACTAGCCAGCAGCGGTTAGCAAACACCTGGTGGATCTGGGGAACTGCTGAGCTTATTATATGAGCTACTTCTGGTAAAAACATTGTTAAATGGTTAATAGAGGAACTATGTTGTAATGACTTCCTGGAGGTAAAGTTTCCGAAAGAGCAGGAGTTTCTTAAAGAGACAGAGACCCAATTTCACGTCGTTGAAGTATGAAAAATTACATAAACACCTATTTAACTTCAATAAATTATTAAGTCTGATTTCTGTCAAGTCACATCCCAGCCAGAACACCTAGGTGGGCCCCATATGGGAAAAAAGGAGGATGGACCATATGGGTCCCAAATGGGTTTGTCCACAGTTTCCATGGTGGCCCCACCTGGGTTTGCCCATGTAGGGTCGCAGCCTACATGGGCCTTTCATGGGCCCTACATGGTTGCAGCCTACATGGGCCCAGCCTACATTTACCCATGGCCCATGGGTAAACCCATGTTGGGCCCATGCATATTTACAACAACCGAAGGTAACACAGTTACTAGATTTTGCTATAAAATCATACTTTTGTGACTGGAAAACACATAACACCACCTCTTTAATTCTCTTGTTTCTGTGTGATTCACCCCGTTGTGGATTGTTCCTCTAAAAGTCCAACTGATGACTGGATCCCCGCTGCCATCCCTGGATGTGTGATGTGTGAGTAATGTGTTGCCAAAATAAGTCTACCCTCTCATTGTCAAACTGTTGTGAACACCGTGGCTTAGCGTACACTTTGCACGCTTGAATCACTCGCTTGTTCTCAGCTCAGATGTTTACCTGTAACCAAAAGCTGAACAAACGTCACGGAAACACACCTCCTGCTCTTACATTTCACAACATACCTTTGGACCAGAGGGAAAGTTTGACCTCAACATATTACTAAATATGTTGAATAATAAACACAGGTGTGTTGAATAAACATCCATCTAAACCTTTAGTTCAACATTGTTGCATATTAATGTAACGACTCCACATGTGTTGAGGAAAACACTGAGAACAGGCGCTGCAGTTTGACCTGCTGGTGCTGAGTCATGCCAGGTTGCACACAGGTTGGATTACCTGGAGGAAGAGACACATGCAGGAACTCCAGCTGAGCAAAGGCAGAGCCAGAACCCGTCCTCTCATGAGAACTCATTTGGATGTGTTATTGTATCAGATCATTCCTGTCTCTACTGTTTGTTTAATAAAAAACAAACTCCGAGGCTCAGACGTTCTGAAGCCTCTGAACCGTAGCAGACAATATTTCCTCCTGGCTGTTTGCGTCCTTCACATGAAAGCAGCACATCTAAGCTCCTCAAAATGATAAATCCTGACTTCTTGTTTTGGTGGGTCTTTAAATCTATAGAAAAGTCTTCTTCCTGGTCAGGATGGAGGCTGGCACCAGGGGCAAGTCTAGATTGTTTCCTTTACAATCTTCATTTACAAGGATTCTAGGATTGTTTCCTAGGAGGGGTGGCATGCTAAAATTTCATCTAAATGCACGGCAGTCTTTATAATGATGTAATGATTATAATAAACAGAAAACCAAAATTTGAATAATAAAAGCTATTTAACCAAACAAAACACATGGATCTGCTTAGCATTTGAAAACTTTTGCAGTAGATTTGTTTGTTAAGGTGGATCATTTTTTTTAGTCACACAATTAGCTTAGCGTAGCTTAACTGTACACAGCTCTATTTTTAACGCCGTTATGCTGACTCTATTCAACTTATTTATCAACTTAAAGTGGAAATTATTTTACTATTAAGTTGCCAAATAACTGTTTAATTACAACTTTTCTCCTTTATAAAGAGTTTTGTTTGTGTGCAGTAGTCTGAGGCTGAAGAGACTAGAGATGGACATTAGCCACTTGGCTACAATCTCATGGATTTAGATGTAAATGTTAATTCATTTGTAATGTCCCATTTTAAAAAACTAATAAACTTGAAGCAATCAACAAAAATATATATTATTAATGGCAGTTGTAAAACAAAAAAGAAGCATTTCTGTCATTTACTGACAGAGTGTTGACAAAACTAATCTGGATACATATGAACAAAGTGGTTGGCAGCTCTGGTGGCATGACTCAGCACTAGATAGGTTGGCCAATCAGATTTCAAGGGTAGCTGGAGGGTTAGACCCGCCTCAAAGTTTATAGACACCCATAAACTTTGTCCATATTCTGTCCTTAGTTTTTAATAAAAATAACTAAAAGGAAAACTAGATACACCAGAATAAAAGACAGAATTTTGATAATATATCAAACTTAGAGAAAAAGTATCAGCATCGGCGTCGACGACACTGGCCCTGTACTTATTTAGTATCAGACACCAAAATATTGTCACCTTTCTAAAATAAACTAATTTTTTCCCATAGTCAGTCAACTTTTTTGCCAAAAAAAAAAAGTCTTTTGGCAAAAAATGACTTTGGCCATTACTTCAGGAAGGTGCAGCAATGCACAACTCTAGTGACTCAACATACAAACGGCTAAAAACTCATGGCCAAAAAAAGAGAACCAAGTTAAAAAAAGAGAACCAGGAAACGCCTATTAAATGCTCTCTGGTCGTCAGCCAGCATCTGTCAGTTGCTAGTTTGAGGCAGCATTTAGAGGGGAGTCAGAACTCACTTTAAATTCTTGAATCTGGGTGGGATTCAACAGGTCAGGGCACCCATACACCCAAAAACAACAACTGTAGAGGAAACAATGCCATCCTTCTAAAGAATGTTGTCATGTATTATTTGTCACGACTGACAAAAACAACAGTGAACTTTGACCTGAACCATGGGATCAAACAGGAATCATTTCCTGGATGAGTTGCCCAATCATTGTTTGGATGCGAGTTTATAAAGTTAACTCTCCCTATCAGGTGAACAAATGAATCATGGGATCTGGGATCTTTATTGTTCTTTCAGGAAACGCCCATTAATGACTGACAATAAAGATGAAAGGATACAAGCAATAAGACCAGTACCTCTGTAATCTGCATAAATAAAGGTGAAATAATAAAAATAATTCCGTAATAAGTATGTCATTCAAAGGGAGATGGTGTGAAGGGGATTTATGCAATTTACAGTAAAATGTTTAAGGGTGTGCATTTTAAAGCGCTAAGCATGTAATGATTAGCAGGTTAGCTAGTTTGGGATCAAAAGTGAAAATGAAATGTCAATAAAATTATTTAACAGATGAAGTATTGTGATTATGTTGGGCTTTGTGTATAGAGCAGTAGTAGATTGGTTCACGTTAATGTTACCTTAACATGTTTGTATCAAGAAATTTAATGTGAAGTCATAAATTCAAATTCAAAAATACTACATTTATCCCAAAGAGAAATTAATAAATGTGACTAATTTAATTACAGAATGTTAAAATATAAAATAAAAGGTGATTGAGCTTTTCTTAATTCTGGAGGATATCTGTTCAGTTTCTGTTCCTTGGACGTGGAGCAGCACCCTTCGTACACCTCTATAAACTCAAGCAGTGTCGTTTGCTTCCAGTCTCTGTTCAGTGTCCATGGCAACCAACTCCAATCCTGGCTAATGGATGGTGCTGGTAGTCTGCAACAGTTGTGTTACTGCATTCAGCGCAGCATTGACCCCATCTGGCAGCAGAGCGGCTGCTTTGTCGTCTGGATGGAAGGATGCTAGCTGCCAGGCCGCTGCTACGTCCGGCTGGATTCAGGCAAAACACCACGAAGGAGAAACTCAGCAAAAGTTTATTTGGGGGTGTCCATGTGGTGTGACTACTTCCTTCCTATTATCCATCCACTCTCTGCTACTTATCGGGAATCAGGTCGTGGCGGTAACTTTTCATATAAACCAAAGTTTCCAATATGTACGTTCCAGGCCTAACCCACAGACTCCATGTTGAGTCTGTGGGCCCAGTTCTTGTTTCATTCATTAAGGAACACAAATATAAGCCTCGTCTAGTTCCACAACACCCATCTGGACTGGCGAACCAACCCCCCAGGACTTCCCTCTACAGTTCTACAGGAGTACAGAACAGACCCATGGCCAGGATGAAAGGCACACTGCCCTCCTGAATTCTGGTGTTCATAGTCGGTCAACCTGGAGTGAGATACCCAGAGACTCTGAGAAGTGTGATCCGTTCACATGCAGAACAGTGCTATAAATAATCCAGTCATTTAGCAAATGAGCCAACATTAGCAGTTGAAAGAAGTGATAATTGCTTTCTGAAGAGTAGCTTGTAGCTGTGATCAGCTAAAGGTTTTGCTGCCTACCGTCAGTACAAACAACCTTTGAATGTTCCATTATGTAGTAATTTAATAATGGAAGATCATTGGAACAGACTCAAAGATGGTCTTTACCAGTCTACGTTAGTCCATGCAAACAACAATTCCCTTTGGTTGGACTTGCAGTTAGTCCTGGACAAAACAACACAAACATTCAAAGAGTTGCTAACCGCAGGTAAGACAACCAATAGCCTCTAAACACAACCCTCCTTCAAAGAAAAACCAAAACCTGAATCATCCGTATGAGATCACGTCTTAACTGTAATGCTAACCCCGTTTCTATTACATGTTACCATTTCTGTGAACAGACTGAAAGGTGTGTACTCGGGACAGGATGCAGCAAACACATTTGATAACTTTCCTGGCCCGACAGTAGCATGTGAAAGAACGCCCGCCATGTGTCTGAACACGTAGCAAATGCCTAGAACTTTCGCTGAAAGGCTGGGACGTGTTCGGATGTAAAATGACTCAACTTTGACGTGGGATTGGAATAAATTCACCTGAAAAGTTTATTGAATTAAGACTTAAGGACCCACATCTGTCATGACGCCAAATGGAGATTATGTGAGACACACTTATAAGCTGTTGAACTCTGAACCAAAACCACATGGTCCTTAAAGATCCAGACAGGTCAGAGCTCTGATCTCTGTGTGTATGCGTCAGGCTGAGTGGTTGTTCTGTTACACCTGGATGTGGTTTCTCTCACCATGTTGATATCTCTGCCGCTGTGTGAGTCGAGTCCCGTCCAGCACCTCACAGTTGGAGCAAATCAAAGAGCCAACTTGGATGGCTGACACTTTACAGAGTTAGAATGAGGGCCGGTCAATCCAAAAGAACTTGGTGTACTGCCACGTATTAAACATTTCCCTTTCGTCATATATGTAGATATTTGTCGTAAAATCTGCCCGTTTTTTTAAACATTAATTTTTATCCCTCTGGTTCCAGAGGGAATGACTTGTGTCACCCGATGACAAAACTGTTCCAATCTGTCTGAAAAACATAGTTTGACAACTTGGACAAAAAACTGACAGCTTGACTGAAAATGGCAATAGCACTTCAGCAGAGAGCGAAACATGTTTTCTAGACAGTAGGTAAGATACTTTAGTGTTAAAGTCACGGGAGAGTGCATCATCTGTTTACATGATGGAATATTTAAATTAAAACTGGCTTTGAAAGCAAACTTGTGTCTTTTTAACATCAGATTGATCCAGGTACCTGTTTATGGTAGGCACACCCAGTTTTATAGGCTGGACCTTCTGGCATTGTGTTAATTAATTTGGTCAAGATTTTATGTAGACAGGGACTCATTGGTTTCACATGGGAGTCATCAAGGCTCCCTTCTCAGACCACTTTTGTTCGAAGTCTATCTCAATACAGAAAAAACTGAGGTCAAAATATCTTTGGTTTCAAAACTGCAAAGTTATAGTCCAGATTGAGACTGCATTTAAAAACCTAACTAAAAACTAGGACCATAGGGAATCCATGAACTGCACGGTCTAGAGCAGGGGCGCTCAAGTCCAGTCCTCGAGAGCTACCATCCTGCAACTTTTAGAAGCATCTTTACTCCAACAGACTGGGAACAGCTCTAAACAGACCTGCTAATGAGCCATTTATTTGATTCAGGTGTATTGGAGCAGGGATGCATCTGAAAGTTGCAGGATGGTAGCTCTGCAGGACTGGTCTTGAGCACCCTTGGTCTAGAGTAAATGAATCTGGTCAGAAGTGCCTCAGTATATAAACAGCTCAAACCTTGAGGAAGATTGACTGCTAGAATGAAGAACGGGTGAGTCTAATTAACAGAATGTGGAATAGCTGTGAGGAAAGATGAGACGTTAGGAGGCTAACACAGAGCTGTGTAATGATTACACACTTAGTGACAGAATCTAAGACTAAGCCGCCCACTGACAACTAAAAATGATTGAAAGTAAGATTGAAAGCTTCTTTTGTGATCAGTTTAGGAAATAGTCTCGAAAGAATTTTAAGGTTCTGAAACTTCATTTCAGTTTTTAGTGTCTCTGTTCTTGACTGGAATACGAGTCCTCTCGCTTTTTAACATTATATAGATATATACATAAAACTAACATGACCGCAGTTTGTAGAATTGGTGCTGCTGAGAATTTTTCCCACACAGACAGTAGGTTAGTAACGGTGACTTTATTCCTGGAATTTACCCCCCGTACAGAACAGCACAGTTAATCCTAATAAAAAGAAGATTTGGGGGTTGAGGGATGAAGGGAGGAAGAGAGAAGGAGTGGTGTGTGTGTGTATAGGTTGGAGTCAAAGAGGTCAGATGAGAAATAAAGACAGCCAACTACTGGAATCAGGAAAAGAGAACAGCGTAGATCTGCTGGTCTTTCATCACAAATACGACACCAGACAAATCTTGGTTTGATCCAAATGTTTTGTTAAAATCTAAATGCCACATATTGACAGTCCACTCAATCATTTTCACTTCACATGGGAAAGTCCAAACAGATTAACAGCGACAGAGCTTTGCAGAACCATTCATTCACCTTGAACTTTTCACATTTTGTCACATTCCATCCACAAACTACAATGTATTTGATTAGGATTTTGTTCGATGACCCAACAGAATGCAGGGCGTAGCTGATGTTTTTGCAAATATGTATTGTAGGTTTTTAACAGTAGTTTGGGATCAGTTGGTTCTGATCCCAAACTCATTTCACTCATTATATTTGGGAAAAACAGAGTGGTTATCCGATTTCACTGGGACATTACGAGGAAGTATGAAATATCTAGAGTAGATTCAGGATACAGGCAATACCTGGGTTTCCACTGACCATTTCACTGAGCAAATTGGAATTAGAAAAAATAAATCCACTTAATGGAAACACACAGAGTTTGAAAGAAAAAAATACCTGATGTTTTCTGACACAAAGTTTTGGCTCTAGGTTGAGGTGCTTTCTTCTTATTGGCCATGTTGAAATTAATGAATTGCTCAAAACTGCAATGAAATCACTTTTTCGCGTCACACCAGTCACATGACCAACAACTAGATGTTACTACTGACGGGAAAGACGAAGAAGACTACAGGAAGTGTTAGGAGGACGATGACAATGCGCTTTTGAATGACTTAATGGCAAACCTGGTAATATGTGATTTTAATCATTTCTCATTTAATGGAAACACCACAATTAAAGATTAATTCCATGGAGGGATGTGCAGTAACTCATTAAAGTTTCTCAGAGTGTATAAAGCATTCTTCTCTCATGAATTGCGGTGTGGTGGTGGGGGAGAACGCAGGTAGACCCAGGTTATGAATGAAGAAGATTTAATGGAAGATGATCCCAAACAATACAGCTCAGCAGTCCAGATGAGCAGGCAGCAGTGGACAAGAAGCTGACTAGTCACTGGTAGCAACTGATCATTAAATGAGACTGCAGACGAGAGCTGACGCCGACACAGGACTTCACAGTTCTACTGTGACGACGAACTAAGACACAAGACATTTGACTAGGACCTGACAAGAGACGAGGACAACAGGAGGGCTTAAATACACAGGGAGGTAATCAAGGGAACGAGACACACCTGGGAAACAATCAAGGGGAGAGACAGGACATCACAGAGACTCACAAGAAACACAGATCTAAACAAACGCACAGAAAAACTCAAATCCTTACATCTTCAGCATTCCAGAGAAGCACATTGTGCGGGAGTTGATTGGGAATCCTCTCACAAGCAGTGAAAATAACGAGGTTCACAGTCTGTCAACAGGTGCAGTACTGTAAAAACTAATCGTCCACTCAAAGATATTTGTGTTTTTTTGTTTTGTTTTGTTTCAAATAATTGAAAAACCATTCGCACTGGGTGAGTAAGACACAATGCAATCTGAGCAGGATGGTGGATCGTGTTAGGAGAGAAAATGATTAAAATCCTCTGGCTCGTTGTGTTCTCTCCTCACCCTGGATTCCGTGATGCCCCGCCATCTTTCCAACCCTGAATCACGTCTGTTGTGTTGCTGCCTGCTTGAGAAACTGCATGTGAAGGAGAGTTAATTTATGGCCCCGTTCCTCTTCTGCAGGCCTCACTTAAAGCCCTAAGACTTTATTCAAACTAATCCTGCTCAATCCACTATTTTTACATGCCCTACGATTAACCGTATTAATACTAAAATAATCAAAGTTGTGTCCTCAACAATCAGTAACGTGTTCCAAATGTAGTAGAAAGATGTGTCTTGAATAAAGTCAATCTATAATCAAAAAATAAAACAAGAACAGCTTAAATCTGTAAGGGAACAAACATTTCCATAGCATCGCATGTACAAAATCCTTTTAAGCAAACCTAAAGGCGAACCTGGCGATTCTCCAAATGAGGGCCGTTATTACACCATTCAGCTTCAACAGCGGGGACAAGACATATCATATCATGTCCCGTCATCTAAAGGACAGCTGCTGGTGCAGTAGCTCCAGCTTGGACCGGATCGTCGCTGGTTGAGACTGTCAGCTGCGTTCGCGTCGAGAAATCTTGGCTCCAGCCAAAGCCTGTTGGTGACCCACTACCTGAAATAGAAATGCACTTCAGGTGTGGAGACGCGGGGTCTGGGGGAGAGCTGTAAAGCGATTACCAAAGTGGCGCAGCACATGAGACGAGGTGTTCTGGTAAAAGAAAAACCCTGCACCAGTTTTTTTATTTAGTTCAAACTCAACTCTGCATAATTCCTTTGGAATTATCATTACCTTAAAAGGCACCATTAATTTTTGCAGAATTTGCTGCAAAGTTGAGCTTTGAAATTACTGCCATAAAATGAACAAACGGGCCCCAGACGGCCTGGAAATTCAAATCCATGAAACGTTTAAGTTTGATGCTGAAAAATGGATAAGGAGGGATTTTTAGTTCTTTAAATCGAAGTTCCATATTTCTATGAATTTACGCAAACATAAAGTTGCAAAAAGTGATTGGCTTTTTCACTCTGTGGTCTTACAACTTCAAAGTCGTTAATAAAATTTGTACAAACCTTTTAAAGAACAGCTGTTCGTGTATTTATTGACATTGAATTGTTGAAATTTTGCAATGGAATTTATTCAGGGGTACACAGTGTAGGGAGTTGAATAAAAAATTACCCAGGCTTTGATACTTTCATTTGTAAAAAATCTGCAGGCTTTGATACTTTCATTTGTAAAAAATCTGCTGCAAACCATCTACCAATGTCCCTCCGATCCCGGGTACAAACGAGAAAGTTCCGGTGATAATTTAGAAAATCTTGCAAAACCCTGGATTTATAATATATGCTGTTATTTCCCTATATAAGCAACAACCACATAAAAAAAACAAGACAATTTTATTTTTCTTATCACATTTTTATTGTCCATCGTAATGAAACAGCATCACTGATACAAAAAAAACAATAATAAAACAATCTCTAAGTAAATTACACATCTGAATGTTTAGCCTGATCCACAGGGAGTAAAGACACTGGGAACAGCAAAAACATTGAGCCAGTGCTTCTCCGTGCCTAAGGGTCCGTAGAAAACTAAGGCCGAGGCGGTTTTGTTCACCCTTCTCTCGAATCGGCATTTGCTGGTGTCCGCTTTAGAAAAAGCACAAAATGCGTCCGTCCGTACAGCACAAGCTGAGGTAAAATTCTTCGACGCTGTACGCAAATGTGTGGGGGACAAATGAATCCAGACCGCGGACCTGAGATACTTAGAGGGTCAATGTGTAGTGTGGGTAGTTATACTTCTTCGTAAGACGACTCAACCTGAGAAGGCGATGAATCTCTTACATTTAACTGAGGTCAAAAAACATTCGTAAAATCAATACTGAACATTCATGGCACTTCTTCAAAGGCACCTTTGCCTTATCAGGCTAAGAAATGCTTTGATTCAAGTAAAGTTATACAAAATGAAACTTCACCAAAGATGTTTCTACGACAGCATTGACACACATTGCAAGCCTCGGTAAGATAGGACCTTCAGCTATGAACGATTGTCGCGGTACGGCGGGAAGTTGAAATATTGTTGTGCATTTTTGTTATCCTGAGGTAAAAAGAAGTTATTGTCTTGCTTTCATGATTAGCTCTACTGAACCCGGAGCGTAACTGAACTGTACTGCCTTAATTCTGATGTGTTTCGGGAAAATAATGCTATTGTGATCCAATAGATGCAAGGCATTCTGATCCGGAAAGGTCACGCTAAAACATGAAAACATATATGTAAGGAGAAAACCTACAAATGTACAAGCATCGCATAGAGAGGGGAAAAAAAGCGAGCCACTGTCATACAGCAAGAGAAAAAAAAGGCTAACGCTCATCCACATTTATATAATATATATATATATATACTAAAAACAAAACAATTGATTGTAAAAGGCTTCTCAAGTACAACCCCCCACAACCCACTCAACGGCGATGAATGTCGGTGTACCATAAAATAAAGATTATTTACACAGCATGTACAATTGTCCAAAAAAAGACCACGTTTGTAATCCAAAAACATGCACATAATACACTATTTCATTTGAAATATCTATTTGCTTCATGTACGTAGATCCACAAAGGATCTATAAATGTCCACTTTGGCAGGGGTGTGTTCGCGACACGTAACGGTACAACGATTGGAGGTGGAATCAGATGAATCAGAGATTCTCATGTCGTCACCAGCTACTTTACAAAAGGCACGTGTTTTAAATGCCAAAAATATAGAGAAATGAAAAGTATCCGAAAGGCACAATTTAGATCTCCATTTTAAAATGTAGGTAATAGGCATTTAAGGCATTTGTAACAACGAATTGATGAATAGTAACAAACTTTAGCTTAGCGACTAAACAGTGTTGTTAGCCAAACAGTGAGTGACCCAGATATGTTTTAACATGTCACTTCTCTTGAAATGTCACAGTTTAAAGAACAGCTACTTTGTGTTTCCGAGAAATAAAAACTACATGTTGTTCAATTTGTAGCAAAAATTAAGGCGGAAAGACAAAAATGTCTTACATTTATGAGCTAAATTTACAGCTAGCAGCGAGAGATGGTTAAGCTAGCATAGCTGAAATGGAAAAATCCTTTAGAAATGTGATATTAAGGGTTAGCAATTTGGGGAAACGGATTCTGATTACTTTAGAAATGTATAACATTCACTTTAAATTTCTACCCCCCCGCCCCCCAAACATATTTTTGTTGTAGAAATGTAAATTTGAGAGTTTGTGAAAATACAAAATAGTTTTGTGTGTAAACAGCTAGTTGATTTCTTGCCAAGGATCAGCAAGTAGCTATAACATTAACTTCATATGCAGCATTTTCATAAGAGAGCTTTTCTTAGCTACATAAATGACTTTCCAGATTTATAAAGCATAAATATAAAATTAAATGAGCAATAGCCCGATACCTGTGTAAGTGTATTGGCTTTAAATGTGTACTAATAAAGAATTCAGAAACATAGCATGGATAATGTGCAGAATGCAGCTGATAGCTATTCATAATACCATTGCTAAAATGGGAAGATGTTTTAATTTAATATTTAGACGTTGTGTTTGTCCACTTTTGTCCAAGTTATTGATAACTGGTAATTATTGGGGGATTTAAAACTAAATGCTTCAGGAAAGCTAATGTTATTTGCAGCCTTTGAAAATGATGAAAAAGACATTTGCAAATCAAGTTACTCCTTAAAAACCGATTTAGTACAAAAGCATTACAAAGACATTTACCAAACTCCTATTGATTAGCACAGCACTTACTTTGACTATAACTGACTGTAACACACATTATTACTATGTTGAAATCCTTCACTACTTTATCTAAAAGTTGTAGTTCATTGGCTTGACTATGAACTACATAGTTAAATCCGAAATGTGAAATTTAAAAATGTAAGAAGTTATATTTTTGAGTAACGGCCTTCACATACATCTGATCTGCCCTCATTTGTACAGTTTTCCTCTCAGCTGAACCACAATATTCTGTTGATGCACAACTACCACCTCAAATCTGAGGCTAGAAAAATATGTTTCTCCACTTCTTCCAAGTTGGAAAAAACACAGACTGTAACTGTAATTACATCAGTCACCAACGTCAAACCAATGTGGCTGCCTCACACGTAAACGGGTATCTAGCTAAAGTAATGAGCTTTCCTCGGCTCTGACATCATTTCCAAATCCGAGCTACAGTTTCTAGAAAAGCCAGCCAGTCTCTAGCATAACACCAGCAGGTAGCTGCAAACCTGGCTACAAATGTACCATTCACATGATAAAGGTTTGAACTGAGAGTTAAGAGTTACGATACAAATAGATGTTACGGATATTTAGAGAAACTATTTCAGCTTTCGCTGATGGAAACTCTAGTTACCTCTGGATGTTTCAGCTAACTATGTGTAAAAGTAACACAAGTGATTCTCCATCCAGGCGGTCTAGCCCTACTTTATGTGTCTGATAGGTTATTCCAGCAGGCATGTTGCTTGAAATGACCGTACGTCTTCGCGTAACCTGAACAACAGAGAACTCTGATAGGTCGGCTGAGATATGTACAATGCTACTTAATGCAGTAGCTACAGGTGATTATGTACATCCGTCTCCTCCATGCTCAGAGTTCTGTATGACAGCAATACTGAAAGCACCTTCTTGTACACAGCTGGCCAAGACGATCGTCCCTGACGAATGCAGACTTTGCCAAGGTTTCTGATTTGTTATTGTTTTTAATCAATTGAAGTGGGAAAAAAAGATGATTTTTTTGGCTTAACCGTCTTTGTTGATTAATTTCAAGGACAGCAGCTTGAAGAAATACAGGTTTTGATATATGTGCATATTTTTTATATGAGTGGGGGTGTCTACTGCATCTCCACATAAAGTGAAAAGTAATCGAAGTGCTTGTTTTTCATGGGTGACGACACACTCCACTTGTAAATGTAGCTTAATTTTAGAAGAAAGAGGAAAACGGCGGGAAAGGCCATCACCTTTCTTCAAGTGAAAGATTTGCTCAGCATCTTCACAGCTGGAAGTACGATATCTTCATCGCGATGATGATTCCAGACTGCCTGTAACGGCGTATTATGTCAAAGTCTGAAGTTGTTACTTTCTAACATACAAAAGGGGGGAAAAAACAAAAGTCCTCCAAATGATGTTCTGAGGACGCAGAACATCCGGTCGATACGCTGAAGATTTTCTGAATAATTCAATCGAGGGAAGTGACAAAGATTGTGGTGTGGTTGGAAAAGGATGACTGCTGCTTCCTTAAATATAAATCCGAAAGTGAGAAGGAGGGGTCTTTAATGGGCGTCGCTGGTGCCAGGTGGGTGATGGATCCAGTCGAGAACGATAAGCGACAAGCTGCCAATCATGAAGACCACCCCCACGGCCAGGAAGATCGCTGCCTGGAGAGAGAGAGACGGGAACAAGAAGGGATTCTGGGTAAGGAGGCAATAAACTGGGGTCGCCTGGAGATGTATTCCCTGCCTTTTGGTCAACTCATGTTTATTAGGATAGCACATTCAGCAACAAGGCAGTTGCTTTACACCATAAAAACATCATACATTCATCAATTATGAAACAAGCTATAAACAATACATTTTGTCAAATGTAGTCATCAAAATTATCAAGGAAATACACATAAAACATATTGACCAAAGCTCCAGTTATTATGAATCAATGGTAACTCTAACAGGTGGGTTATTAGTAAACATTTGGGGGATTTCTTGAGGTTTGTTCCAGATTTGTGGTGCATAGAAGCTGAATGCTGCTTCTCAATGTTTGGTTCTGGTTCTGGCGATGCAGAGCAGAACCAGAACCGGAGAGGTCTTGAAGGTTGATACTGTCCCAGTGCTTAACGCGACTAAAGATAACGATTTCTCTAGATCTTGCTGCGACCTTAGTCTTTGAATCCTGGGAATGTTCTTCAGGTGGTAGAAGGCCCAGTTTGTTACTGTCTTTATGTGGCTCTGAAGGTTCAGCTCTGAGCCAATCACTACTTCCAGATTTCAGGCCTGATGTCTAGTTTCTATCTGAAATAACTGAAGCTGTGTGCTGACTCTAGAACGCTCCTCTTTATGTCCGAAGACAATAACGTCAGTCTTGGTGGAGAAAGACACAGAGCTTAGAAGAGCAGAATAAACCAAATGGCAGTGCACACTTACCGAAATCTTCTGCCAGGAGTTGTATGGTAACGATTTAACCAGGCGGAGGTAGAAGGCAGCAGGAAGGATGAAGATGAGCATTGTAGCTGCAGAAGCACCTGCAAACAGAGGGGAAGAAGGGCTCATTAAAGCACGCAATACCTGGTTGCACTCAACAGGTTGCAATTTATGGTAAGTGAGGACTAGAATTTTCTTCATATTGTGGCTGACAATACATAATTTACTATTTAATTGTAGGTTAGGTTGCAGTAGTTTTCCCGTTTGCTTCAGTAGATATCTCTTTACTTCACTACTGCCTGCCCTCGTACAGAATGTGTCCTATTAGATATTGAGTGAGCAAGCAGAAAAGCTGACAAAATGCTCCTCCTGCCAAGCTAAAAATGCACCGAGGACAGTCATGACTCGCAGAGCGAGACCCTTGACGATTTAGGTTGCGGTTCTTCCTGCTGTAAGCAAAAAAAAAAAAAGTAGGGCACTTCTAAATTTCTCTTTGAGCACAGGAGGTTTAAGTGACTGTTATTTTTAGAGTTGAGGTGTCGACCGTCTGCTGCTAGTAGCTTCATGTGTCCACCCGACGGATAAGACTAATAAAAGAAACCGTGAGTCAGGACTTACCGATGAAGCCAAAGATGTCCCTGATTGTGGGAACGAAGATGACCAGCATGTTGTTGAAGGCCAGGATGAGCGCAGCGATTACCAAGTGGCGGGTCCAGCTGAAGTCACGGCCCTTGAAGAGCAACGTGGTGATGGAGGAGCGGATCTGAGAGGAAACAAGTCACTAGCGTTTAGGAGTTGCACTTGATTGCCACATCTAGAACCTTTGAGAACCATCTGACATAAAGGAGGCTTCACAAACACAAACGCAAATTATAACGTGTTTTAGGCTGCGTTCACACTGTAAGCCATAACACTCAATTCCAATTTTTTGCGAATTTATTTTCAGAAATAAATGCCACTTGTATGAGATCCTCTGTGTGAACCTGAAACAACTTAAAAGAGTCCCACATGTGCAGTAGAGGACACAGTAATGTCACACGTATCTAACGCGCTCAGTGTTTGCAGAAGTAAATATGGACAGTAACGGTGGTCTGTATCTTGCGATTTTAAAGTTGTTGTCCAACCAGAAACATCACATTAACAACTTAAATCTCATTATCGTCCGCCATGGTTGTTGTTTTTCTTCCTGAATGCAGAATAGTGACATTTGATGAGTGTCAGTGACATACAAGTCGGATGAATGCTACCTGTATCTACAAACACAAGGTCACATTTGAAAAGATCGGAAACGTGTCGGACTGAGGACCACATAGAATAGCGCCCGGGATCTGTGTTGTTAAAACTATCACCAAAAGATCAGATAAAGGTCACATAAGGGCAAAAGATTCCGATTTTGGTCACTTCAGGCTGCAGTGTGAACGTAGCTTGCATCTAAACTCTTCAAACTTTTTCACATTAGAACTGCAAACCTTACTGTCTTTAATGAAAGGTTTATGTGATAAACCAAAAGGGTGCCTCATTGGTAGCATGCATCTATATTTAGACCTCTTCTGCCAGCCTTGTGACTTTCTTCTTTCAAAATAGACATTAGAATAATGTTCCCTTTCTCAGACTTGGTGTCTCAGGGTCTGTTCCTGAACTGGGTGTGTTTGTTTAAGAAAAGACGGGAGGTAAAGTAGCAGATCCCAGCTAAGATACCTTTTTGCTGGTTAAGCCTCCTCACTGGGGGAAAGGTTGTGGGGATCAGGAGAAACCCGAGGCACCATGGATTGGCGGGTCACGGGGGGAAAGGTAGAAAGGAAGCGGTGTTTTATCTCCCGCGGCGCAATGGGACTATGAGGTTGCATCAGCCACCAGTGAGAAAAGGGCGGGCTAAGAATGCAAGGAGGGAGGGAGGAGGGAAGGAGTGCTGTTGGCAGTTTTCATTCTTACTCATCATTCTGCTTTACCTTTCTTAGCCAAGTGTGTCGCATTAAAACAACTGAGCAGTCATGACTTGCACATCTCAAGGAGGCCAGGTCTTATCAAATCTTCTCCAGTGATGGCAAGGCTCAAGTCTTTTAAGCCTGGGTTAAAGAAGAGGTTTATTTATGCTTCACTGCTAGGTACAAATTCTAATTATCTTGATTTTCTGTGCTGCCAGATTGAACCAAGGTGCCACTGAGATGCTTACACCGTTGGATCCACTGCCAAGAAATTGTCTCCATTTGTTCCAAAACTCATGTCATGCCATAAATCTAAGATTTTCATCAGTCTTCCTTCCTTCCCCCCTCCTTCCCAGGGGTTTGTGCATAATTTGGTCGTCCTGGAAAAGTCGAGCCTGCATGCTGCATTTCTCTCCATGGCACCAAACCATTCAGCACAGGCCTGCTACCTGGCACGAAGCCTTTGGAGTTCACCGTGTGATATTTACACACTCTGCTCCTTAGTATTTACTTGTAGAGCCGAACTGAGCCGCATACATCTGGCTTTGGCCTGTTGGAAACAAACCAAGGACAAGGTGTCTGCTGCACGGGCCTGCCCACATGCAGTAGACACTCCACACCCGAGCAGAGTGAAACACAAACTACACACACTGAGGTTGATGTAAGATCTGAACCATATTTCTGCTTGTGCTTCGCTAAGGTAAATGTGTGGCTCGACTGTCGGCGCACAAGACAAGTGAGAATGGAAAGTATCGGCAGCAACGGTAAAAAGTCCCTCACGAGTAAAAATACTCAACAGGAAAGTCACCTCAAAGGGTTTGTGGGTTAAGGAAGCACTGAAGCATCAACGGAAACTAGACACCCAAACAAGAGCCTTCTGAACAAGAGCAGTTCCTCTTTTTCAACCAAAACAAACATAGAGCTCAATGGATAGAATAATGAGCCCTCTAGTGGCGACACTGGCTCACTGCAGGACCTACTAACCAAAAGAAAGGTGCAAAACACACTGCATTGTTTTAAGATTTAATATTTAGAAAACATATATATATATATTTTTTTTTTTTTTTACAGAATTAAAAAAATATATAGATTTTTTAAAGTGAAATTCAAACGTATGTTTATGTGTTATATTGCAAAGTAATTTTATTCAGTGCTTTAGAAATCTAAGAAGAATGAATTGCATGTTTTATTTTAATCGGCTAACAGTTCTACAAAGTTTACATCTTTATTTGAGTATTAAAACAGCCGAGTATTAAAACTGATATTAATGTGTTTTATATAATCTTTTCCTTGCAGTTTGAGAATGATTCATAAACTAAATGCATTTTAATGTTCTAATTTTTTATTTATTTATGTTATAGTTAATTTTTCAGTTTCCTAGAACTGCAATCTATAATTCTAATTTATTTGAGTTAATTTTCCATTTTTTTTGGTAAGTTTTACCACGGTAGAAATTAATTTTAACCATGATTTACTTTGTTTTTACCTGATTAAATGTTTTAATTATATTTTAGATTTCCTAATAAGATGTTTTTTCTGTATATTTTAGATTTGTTGATGTAATTTTTCTGTGTAATTTTCACATTTCAATATTTTTCTACATCTCCATCTCATGTTTCCACATTTAGATGCTACTATTTGTATTGTAACTGCCTCACTAAAACAACTATTTTAATGTCTATGATGGTAAGATGGCGGCGGCGGCGCTGGCCTTCACCCGTGGCCTAGTTGGCCTGAGAACTGGGACATGTCTGCCTCCACATAAAGCCCTTTCATTATGTACCAGATCCCAGGAAAAGCCCCGTGTGATCCGGGTGCCGTTGGCGTCTACCCTTCATGTGACTGCTCACCCCAGCACACACGTGTGCTTTCAGGTTGCACACACATCTACATGCGTTCTCTTCACTCACATCTACTGCGTTGCCACGGGAGCCGAGGACAGTCGGCAGACAAAGCTAACGTTAATCTCTCGCTGAAGGTCGTCAGCGTTTTCCTTTAAAACCTGCCAGGTGGATTCAGGAGGCCGAACGGAAACTTGGCAGAACAAAGGTGAGGCAAAGCAGTTCTTTGGGTTCAATGCTGCACATTCTTCTTCATCAGTCTCCCCACTGTGCAGTAGCAGCGGTTTAATTTACAGAATGAATAGTTATGGAGAGTTAATGAAACATTCCTAACTCTGCACACCTGCGACACTCTAATAAGAATGCCAAGTACCAGTGGAATACTGCGCTCCCTCGGCTCATTTATTTGCATGCTGACAGCGACAGGTTCATTAGAACTAATTTATGTAAAAAGCCACTGACTCATGTCGTTTTACAGCTGCAGTGGTAAAAAGACGCAGGTTAAAACCAGTTTTGAAAAGCACTCTCACGAAAAGAATTTGTTGAAAAAGGTTTTGATGAAATCTGCATTTATGCATTCCAACTGTGCTTCTTATCTATGTTCTTATCATATTTCTACATACTTGTGATTATATAAACCTTAATGTGAAGATAAAACTTTAACCTGAAAGTAGTTTCCAGTTTTTTTTATAAAATAATGTAGCTGTCAAGATGAAGAAATAAAATTTTTTCTTCTTTTTTTTTCTAATTTTCTACAATGAGTAATTTTAAAATCAGTATCACCTTTAGCTCAGTTATTATTCAATTTACCTTTTTAAAAAGACGTGGCTGATATCTTACTTCCTTAGCATCAAGATGAATCTAACTGATTTTTTTTTTTAACATATATTAAATGTTTCCCTTTTGTCCGGGAGCCACTTTTTGCAAGCACTACAAAAATTCCAATAGCCTTTAGATTTAGATGCTGGAAATTATTTTAATAAATCTATTTTAGTCCAAAAGTGGCTAAATTTGTGGTTTACTCAACTGGCTGTACAAACAAAAGGGTAGCAAAATGCCACTTGTCTAAAGTCATTGATGTGTTTCTGTTTTGGTAAAGTTTTTTTTTTATATCACTGGCGGGGTAACATGCAATCTCAATAAAAAACATATATTAAGACACAACTAAAGGTATACACATGATCAATTTTATCTACAGGTTTTAACTAAAGCTAAAACTAGCTAGCTTTAACTTATTTTGATTATTTTCATGCTAAAACAAAGTAGGTATCAAGACTAATTTTGGTGTTTCAAAGAGGCTCAATTAATAGTTGGCATTTCCTTATACAAATGACCGGCTAGTATTTAGTTAGATTAAAACACATTACAGATAATAGCTAGCTAAAAACTACAAGCAGCATTTGACTCCCAAAACTAGCTAGCTAACTATGACTAGGTCTCTAAGATGATGTTTTTCCTCCTTGACTTGTAGTTAAAACAAAGATACTTTTTTTCATCAAAAACATAAAGAGGTGTTAGCTTTAGTTTGAGCTAAGTTAAGGTTTTTCAAATATTTATTTGTTTAGCACAGATAGCTTAGCTATGTGGTACACAGTTACTGGAAGGTAAGGCTAAATATTACATGTATTTTAGCTAAAGTTCTTACCTACAGCTAAAGTTAGCCTGCTTCTACTATTTAAATGTAAAGAAACATTGCTATTGCTAAATATTTCCTTCTTGCCATAAAATAGAAATGTTTTTACAATTATTTTTGTTTAAAACAAAACATTAAGTTGAAGAAACTCTAAGTTTTTGCTTGCCTCTTTCAACAAGTTAGCTAGTGCTAAACTAGCATTTTTACAGTTTACTTGTGAAGGGACTTAGCTAGTGCGTGGCATATTCTGCAAAGCAATTTATTAGCTACTCTCAGTTCTGTCAAAACGTGTAACAGTTAGTTAAAAAGTTACATGTAGAAACCAGCTAAGTTACAGCTTTCAACTACAGCCAAAAGTCGCATTCCGGGTCAATTTTCTTTCACTATAATCGTGTTTCGACTAAAATGTTCTTTTAAAACCAAGCCTGTGTCCTCATAAGCCATTTCACCCAGCTCAAAGCACACAGAAGCTGATTTCCCAACATTACTAACACATTTCGAGGAACGGACACCCTAGTGCGGCGGACTGTAAGACAAGATATGTCGAGGAATGTACTATCCTCCCCCTGCCTGCTTGTCCTCGGTTCTCTACCTCTGATATCACACAGGAGGTCAGGGTGAGGGTTTTTCCACTGCTCAGTTGTTAGTATGGGAAACATGGAGTTCTCCCACACCTTGCTTTAGAAAAAAGAGCTAAACAAAGCAAAGGAAAACATCCAAAAATCAGCTAGATTACTAAATGGTAAAGCTGTTTTAGAGTTCATATCCTACTGTTGTACTAAAATTACGAAACAACACTTTTTATAAAGCTGCTTACTGAAAAAGAATACGCTTGATTTCACTACTGAAAAAAGTAAACTTGCTGCCCCTTAGTGGCAGCCATGTGTAATTACAACTTCAGTACAAGCACATAATGTTTCAACATTATCTCAAGTTGGTGTGTGTTCTGGAGCCTAAAGGAGGCAGGAAACTTCCACTGACCAGTGGGCTGTCTTTTTTTTGTTCTCTTGGTGTCAGATAAGGGGCAGTCTAAAATTATCCTGTGACCATATATGGAGTTGGAAGGAAGAGGGGCACATGTGTGAATGAATAGGAGTAAGACGATAAGGTTTGGCGTCTGCATGACATATGACCCAATATGAGCAGACATTGAGGAAAAACATTAGCCGGCAAAATGTGCAGTGCTGAAATCTTTTATTTGACGTTAAATGAGTGTTGCTGCAATAAAGTGGTGCGGGGTTTTACAACCACAGGCTGTGTGCTTGGGTTCCTGAATGACGACAGGAAGAGTTTCAAGCGAACAACGTGTTCTACTTATTTGCCCAGAGTGGCAGTGGAAAAAAACCAGTCCATCCAGAAAATGACAAAAAAAAAAAGAACAAACACAAATAGACCCTGTAAGGAGAACCACATACACACACACACACCGTAGCGTTTAACATTTAAAAGGGCGGTGTGTGCTTAAGAGCTCTGACGTAAATCAAACTGCTACCCTTTCAAATGAAAGTGGAACCGACTGAAATCTCATGTCATGCCGCACTGCAACAAGGGGCGTTGCTCCATTTAAAAGAAAGTTCTCATTAAATAAATAATAATAAAAAAACAAACAAACTTAGAAAGCAGAACAGACACAGCGCCGCTGTGTTCAAAGTGTGGCTTACTCACAGGGAAAAGCACGATGGGGACAGTAAGCGTGACGGCGGTGAGGACAGCCAGGCGCACCAGCAGCAGCATGGTGTCAAACTTGTAAACTTTGGTAAAGGTGTGCAGCAACTCGGCCTCCACAAAGTCTGCAACAAACGTGCAACAAAGTAGTCATGTCACACTTAAAGCAATCCAAAAAGTTAGCAGATAGCTTTAGCCGGAGGGGCTTAAATTTACTTGCAGACTTTAGCTCAAGCTAGCATGCTAACTGTTCTGGTAAAGTGCTTGATAGATTGTTTGTCACTCTTAAAAAGGTCAAGTCAATTTTGAATATAAACTAAGTAAATAAAAAAAGTTTTTAATTTATGATTTCGTTTACTAAAATAACTTACAATATCCATGTTGCGTAGCTCACTGCCCTTACCATAAAAGGTGAGGTAGCCAAACAGAGCCGACAGCATGTACATGATGAGCATGGCAAGGATGGACAGGTTGGAGACGCTCTGCATTTTTTTCCGGCTGCGACTGCAAACATAGAAAAAAGTAATTATCCAACGCCAGACGGCAGCTAAATGTTTTACATTTAAAAAAAAAAGCGGACGATAGTTCTCGATGTGAGAGAAAAGGCTCTTACTCTTTTAGCTCGCTGTAGATGGGCAGCACCTCAGGATGGCAGACAAATGCAAAGGCCAGGATGGGTACAGTGTATGCAGTCTGTGGGTCGAAACGAAAAAAAAGATGAAGAAGAGATTAGCTTTACAATTAAAATGCATCAACAAAGGCTAACAAACAAGAGTTTTTATTTTTAAACCACCAAAAAGGTGTGTGCTTTGTTAACAAAGCAGACACCCAAGTTCTATAATCATGGAAAATATTAAAAATAAATGCATAGTTTGCTCCAAGAACAAAAAAAAAATTCTATGCAGATGAATGTTTAGATTTATAACTTTGCTTAGTTAGTCCTGGCCACCCTACCTGAAAACATGGAGGTGTACACCAATGGTCTAGTCTAAGTCCAGACCTATATCCAATGGAGAATCTGTAGTAAGATGTAAACAGTATTCTCTCCATCTAATCTGGGTGAGCTTGAGTCAGGGTTTGTCAGGACTCAAATTCAAAAATGTATGAATTGTGATTATTGCATTAAAATATCCAATAAAATGCAGTAAAATCTGCTTTTATGTGGCAAAACGTAGAAAACGTACTAAAACAGATAACACCTACTCAGTACTTCCTAAGTCATGTCGATTCCTTGCACAAAGGGTAGAGACGGCTTTTTCTTTTTTTGGCTGGCTCAGTTCTGATCGGATGCCATGTGAGGTATGCGTTCAGGTCAAAGGTGAAAAAGGCTGCTTCTCCTAAGAAGCTTAGAAAAGAAATCTAGGATTTCTATTTGTGTAGGGACCCAGACAGTAAAAACCGCAAACCTCTGTGAATCAAAGGTGGCTCACCTCAAGTCCACATGGGAATATAACACACAACGTCAAAATCTTATTATGATTTATGATTATAGACGCCCAGGCATGAATCCATAAGCACACAATCCAAGACACGCCTCAAATAACCCTGCCTTTTCCAAACATGTCTCGGCAAACACCTGGAATCCAGCCTTTATTAGAAGTAGACCCAGCTGTAAAGAACACTTTTTGGCCATCCTGCGCCCCCCTACCTGAGAGTTGAAGACGAAGTATTTGGGCCTGCACATCTCCTCGTCGTCGGGGTGAGGCTCGAAGTGGATGCCCGTGGTGTGGTGGTCGCCCTGGTTGCCGGTGACCACTGGGGAGACGTCGGCCCGCGAGAAGTCCATCTGCGACATGTTGTGTCGTAGCGTGTACAGCCTGGAAATGTCGCTGGCGTTCATACTGAGGTTGGACGAGTACATGAAAGGGAGAGGGCAGGGCAGCTGGGTCTTCTTGTAGATAATCTAGGAGAAGTAAAGAAAAAAAAACATTATCGACTAGCCTTTACCAAACAATTTTGGTAGTTCTGACTGAGCTAAAAACAGCTTAGTTTGATTCAAGTCAAGACCGTACGAAAAAATACTGTAAATAAAAACCTTGTTTCAACTGTATAGATACATTATTTGTCCCATAACATTGTTTGTCTGTTCATATCATAAAGAAAAATAGTTAGAAAAACATGTATTACTGTGTAACAGTAATTAGCAAGCTAACCATCTTGCTTGCTAAGTTAGCAATGTTTTTTGGCAACTTGAGGGCGCAGGAAACAAATAATGAAACAATCACTCGGTGTGCTTGAACAAGCATGCTAGCTAGCAGCTGCAAGCTAACATGCTAGAAAATTTACATTTAAAACAGTTAAAATGAATTTTTTGTTCCTTTTTTTATGTTAAATAGCAAACTTTAGCTCTTTGTGGGAAGTCAAAGACTAAATGAAAATAAACTGCTTGTTGATCTGTGAAGATAGCACCTAGCTTATGTTAGCTGAACCTTTAGCTTAATTTTAAAAGCACAGTTAAACTCCATTTTAATCATAGTTTTTTTTTTTATACAATTTATTTTAGCTTCAGTTCAGGTGACTCAATCTTACTATAATTAAGAAATAATTTTGCTTACTATAGAAGCAAAATTATTTCTCATTGACAATTTCTTTTTCAATTTCTTCCAGGTTACTGCTATAAAGTGGTGAGTTACTGACTGTTACTGTGATTCTTTTCATTTATTTGCATTTTATTCCAGATTCCTGGGCTTTTAACAAACCCTAAAATGTTCAAACAGGCCGGTAAAACTTATTTCTATGTTGGCTGGCTACCTTTCATGACATCTGCATAGAGAGAAGGAAGTTGAAATTAATGCAGTGACAGTGCTGTAATAAAAATTAGTTAACGGACTGTTACTAGACTGTCTTCTACTTTTAGGTTTTAATTGTGTCAAACATTGTTTGAGACACTATTCAGTTTTTAGTTCAAATTCTAACTTTTATAAACCATTCAAAAAAAAAATCCCCCGCAAAAAAAAAAATAATAATAATTTAACAGCAAATTATGAACAGGCTCAACTTACCACAGCCAGGAAGAAGACCATACAAGACAGTGAAAAACCACTGGTGTAGCCCAGGTAACCTAGAGGGAGAAAAAAATAATTACATTTTAGATTATAACCCATTTCTATTGTTTATGTAATTACTTAAGCCTATTTTTGCCCTTGTTTCAGTGAGAACCTCGCTGAACGAATGCAACACAGTGAAACAGGATTTGTCCTTACCCAGATTTTTCAGGAGGGACAACGGCAGAATAATTCCGATGGACACGAACACCACCAGGTAGTTGCCGTTTAGGTACCATTCCCTGCAAACAGAACGCAGGTTTAAGACCGCAAGATCAAGGAACGCTTAAAAAAAATGTGAAAAGTGCTCAAAACCCCCGAGAGCAGACCTCACCCTGAATTCTCCTCTAAGCGTAAGAAGGCTCGGATGACTTCAGGGAGCTCGTACTTCACTATGAAGAGGTAGCTGGACATGGCTGCAAGAGGACAAGGATAACGGTAGGTAACACTTTGTATCTGCATGAATTTGTCCTGAGCCATTAATATATGTAACTGTAACAGCAGAGATCCTCGGCTTCATTGGGAAACAGGACTCCGACTTAAACTGCACTCCACAAATCTGGTCTTCATTACAGAGTGTGGGAAAAAACAGAAAGCCGTTTTTGAAAGGAAATGCATGGGAAGTGCCACACGGGTTTGCTACAAGCGAATGTTTGCCAGGTGCTAGGTGTGGCAGAAACCTCACATTTTCCCCCAGGGTTAAATCTGGTGGTGGCAGCATCATGCTGATGGAGACATGCATTGTGTTAACACAGAGGGGCTGAATACAAATTCAAACCAACATATTTACTTTTGAATATTAACTTTTTTTTTTAACAAACTCCAAAAAACGTTGCATCTTTTCCTTTAGCTTCACAGTTAAAAGCATTACTTTGTGTTGACATTTCTCCCATAATTCAATGTTTTTATTTTAATTTTGAAATGTGTCAATCACATAACCCTGTACTCTGATTAAATTACATCTCTAAATATACATTTCTAAACTCAATGTGGGTGTAGATAAAACTGCATTAAAGCCTTCATAAGCACGTGGCTGGAAGCATGCCAACACATTCCTGAAAGGCTCCAATTATGATAAATGTGACCCAAGACAAACTTTAACACCAGGTCCAGACAGATTCACAGATGCGCTACGAATTCACATTTACCTCCAATGTTTTGCATGATTATCGATACGAAGGCAGCCATTTTTCCCGGCCAACCGAACGCTTTGTGCCCCAGCGTCTCATAGATCAGAGATCCTTCACAAGCAGACAAGCAGAAACATGAAGACAATCAAGTGTATTCTTTTTTTTGCCCCCCACTTGAAAAAAAACCTGTTAAAATAAAACAAGCGGACACATCCACATCCTCAAGATGCATGTTAAGTATTAACACCAACCTCCTTCTTTTGCCGTCATGAGGAGAAGATGAACGGAGTATAAGGAGAGGGTGGCCACAGCGACTAGGAGGATTCTGCACACAAAGACGGACAGCGAGTGAAGATGAAGCACGCTTTCATGCTTTCTCTGTTAAATGGGACAGAAAAGTCTCTCTGGGATGTCTGTCATTTGGTGAGCTGGCCTCATGGGACATGGTGTCCTGTCAACTTTAGCATGCTTCTGGGTTGACCTTTGTAGAGTCATGTCGGAGCAATGCCAACTCATCGTTCGGCTGCTGAAAATAGCCTAACTGTGTCAGCAAGGTGATACTGGAGGTACACCTTTCTGTACTTCCAGCAAGCTGTACTGTAGGATCTGCTGCTGGAGCAGCCTCCAGCAGCAGATCCTACAGATGTTTGAGGACAGATGTTGCCAGTCTTAGTGAGGAAGGGCTGCCCATTCTTGGACCAATGAACAACAAGGCGACAGCTAACGCTTATCAAAACCAACACATAATCGAATGTTATAGCCTTTTACACGTAACGTTGCACTGTTCAGAAGGCGGGCTACTCCATGGATGGCCATGACGGACATCAAAACTACCAGGTGGTAGCCTAATATCGCTTTTATTTAGTTGATTAATCTTTAAAAATGGGCATAGGTGCTGCGCGGTTGGGAAAAAGTTCTTGAATAACTTTTAATGAGGACAGCAAAAGCTTTTGTACGTGTTTAAGTCAGCTCTGGTGTTTATAACGTAGTGGTATGAAGCACGTAGTGTGAATTCAGGCAAAGTTGGCGATTTGATCAAATCAACAAATACATCGGGAGGAAGAAGGTTATTTCCAACTTTTGTAAATACCGTCACACTAGCTCAACTTGAACAAGTAGAAACTAAGGCTATACTGGCAAAGACATCAACCTCAGTTGCTCCGTTCAATACTCACTTCTGACATCCCTTATGGCGCCTCATGATTAAGTGATGCAGTACCAAAAGGTCAATACATAAACACATTAGCAATATCCCTGTGAGCAACGCCACTTCCCAATGTGAGTCACGCACACATAAATGTCACAACACTCTTTATGCAACGACAAGAAGCCTCTGGACTTACGTAAAGAGAACAATGCCGGTGTTGGCCATGGCGTAGGACAGGCCCAGGATACCGCTGCCCATGATGGCGTTGCTCAGGTTGAAGACCGACATGCCGAAGGAAGCGTGGCCCGGATGCTGCCCGAGAGAAAAGATGGAGAGTTTACAGTTTCGTTATTTTAATGTCGGTCAACTACTTGTAGTGACGGATGAGTTCTCTTACATATTCTTCTTCCTCATATTTCTTCTTCTTCATCAGCCCATTTGACAAGAACCTGTCTTCCTCCCCATCGTCATTTTCATCCATATATTGACTGCTGGAAGACCAAGGAAACGAGTCTTTAGGATACACTGGAATCTTACAGACAGTATTACAGACCCTTCACAGATTCCTTCTGTTACTGAAATATTTCAGATCATCAAACAAATGTTCATTTCAGAAAAATGTAACCTGAGCTGATATGCAACAGAGTTACAAAATGGTTTGAGACTAAGGAGACGAAAGTTAAAGTTTCTGGAAGGTGTGTGAGTGTGTGTTACATCTGACTTAAAGCAAAACACAACATTTCAGAAAAAGACTCTCAAGATTGCTATGTTGCTTGAGGGTCTGAAGCGACAGGACCATTAATTTTGCTCTCTACTGGAAAATCTTTGAGAAGGGGAAATCAAGAGCACTTATTATCTTATGGAGCAAAACACTGAACTAAAGCAAACCAACAAGTGTACCTCTGAATGGCAAACCCTTCCATCGCCCCCAAAAGTGCAAATGTGTGACACAGTCAAAGCCTGGACTTCAATTTAGTTGAATTCAAACAACAGATGACCAAAAAAGCCTCCAGATATATTTAAACGACTCTTTACCAGAAACAGCAAACACCTGATGACAGCATTGGATTTAGGGAGCAAATACTCTTTTGGATAGGGTTGGGTTGGTCTGGATAGATTTCTTTCCTTCAATATTTCAATAATTGTCATTTGAAAAAATGCTTTCTGTTTTTACTCGGACAAACTGTCTGATAATCCCATTTCTTTGATGATCTGAAACATCTAGAGTAACAAAAAGGCATCTCCTGTTCCCTATTGGGATGATTTTTTTGCTGACCTGGCGATGGTGGACTTCTCCACATCAACGGGGCTTCTGAAATGCTCGTCCAAGCTGGCGGTGCTATCATCGTCAGTCTCCGTGGGGACCCTCCTCAGCTCCATGAGTTCCCTAACTCCAGGCATTATGACAGAGGCAGTAGGACGAGAGGTGAAGATCCTTTGTTTTGGTCGTTTGTTTGGCGCTCAGTCGTCACAAAGAGTTGACACAAAATGTTTCTTCTTCAAGCTTGACTGAATGTTGATACCCTAGAAAATAAAGCAAACCTAAAAAGAAAACGGAGGAAAGAACAAATGTAAGTCTCAGCTATTTAGATTTCTGTTCAGACCTGCAGAGTTCTTCACCCAAACGTGTCTTCCCCTAAAGGGCTAAAACCGAAAAGTTGACAAAAAGGAGTGGCAATACGCAGCTGATTGCAGACCTGAACAGCGGTATGTTGGCCGTCTTATCAGCCTCCCCCAGAGCCTTTTGGCCTTGATGAAGAAGGCAAGAGAAACAGAGCTGTCTACCTTGCAAACAGTTTTCTGGAGCCATGATCCACTCTGGCGCTACCTTGAGGAGAGCGTTTCTAACTTATGTTAGTAGACTGTATCATGTCTGGCTTACTTCAAGTTTAGCTGTAAAGGCCAGTCTAAAAATTCCTCTCTCCTAAAAAGTTGGGTGTATCAAAATTTGCAGTCCACTGCGGCTTTAAAACAGGCACAGTGTCTCCTGCTGTTGGGTGGATCACCTCAGAGGAACTCATAGGATTTAATTAAAACAAGAAGCACTGAGTAAAACCCGGGCTAAACATGTCGCTATGGATTTAAATCACCTTGATTTCTAGCAGCACCCTCGTCAAAAAAAGCCCAATATCTCCAAGATAACTTTGAAATGAAGACGTTGCCTTATCAAAGCTCAGGACACGACAAAGTTCAAAGTGCCTGTTGACTTTCACTTGCTGTTTAATACAAATTTAACCACAGAAAACAGGAGGCGCCACACTGAGTACTTGCTTTCTATTTTCCGTCTGTCCTGCTGATCAATATGTTGTGTAATCGAGAGGTCAAAGCCAGAGAATTAGGCAGGCATGACTCTAATGCAGCTACTGCTAAAATGATTTACAGTGTTGTTTGTCTTTCACACAAAGAACTCTTTGACTCAATCCGAGGAAAAAGATCCATGACGGCACACGCCGACCAAAGAAGAAACAAACAACCGAGTAAGTCCGAGCTTTGGGAATAACTATACATGTCATTTTTTTTTTCCGTACAAAGAGTGACTTCAGGTATTTCATACAGGTTGCTATGACTACATGTCTGGATATAACTAGCAACTCAGTACCCATGTTCGGCAACCGGCTAATTTCAATAAACAAACGAAGAAGAAGCATACAGGGTTCCTCAACTCCAGCAGTTGCAATAAACATACTGTACCCTTGGTCCACTCTGCCTTAATGACATCAATAAGTGGCACATCTACACACTCCACAAAAAAAAAAAACAGAAACAATTTTTTTCCACCAGGCAAAAATTAAAAGGTTCCTTCTTATCCTAACATTTCTTAAATCACAAGAAAACTTGAGTTCAGAACTCCTAGAAAGTCCTCATAGTGGCATATATCAGTAAAGTATTTTCTTCTCATATTTTTGACCAATCAAAAGCTTTGCTAAGATGACCAATCAAGCTGTAGGAATATTCTATTTTGTTGAAGCCGAGTATCTAGATAATTTTTTTGCGGTCAAAGTCATTTCCAAAATCCTAAAATTATCTTTATTTTAGGCGTGGGAAATGATTCCTTTCAGACAGCTGACCAGCAATGGTCAGCAACAGATGGGGGAGGGAAGGCATTAGCTCACATTACAAGAGAATATATTAAGCACCGAAAACTTGTGGTAATTCCCCTGGCACTTCATTGGGACTTTAAACCACGGGAGGTTAGTGACAAAAATCTTTTGTGGTTTTGAAAAGTAACTCTTTAAAGCCCATGCCTAATGCTAACTTTTTTTTTATATATACACATATTTGTTTAATAGTGGTGCAGAAAAAAATAAAAAACTTTATGTCTGGAACTTAAAGCCCAACCTGAGAATCCAATATGGCTGCCAAACATGTGAAAACTTAAAAATAGCTTTGGTAATTAGTATTTTTGATGTGTTAAAGTACAATAACTCATGAAAAAAAATCATTGCACTATCAAACCTTCGATTGAAAGCATGTTGCTGAAGAGTTTGAAAGAAACTGATAGCATTAGTAGCTACGAGCCTACATGTTAGCATTACTAGCTTCTAGCTAATTTCTGCTGATACATATCAGCAACAGCTATCACCTTGTAATGCCATCAGAATTACAAGGTGATAGCACGGCTAGCTATGTAATGGTAAGAGGAACTACTAACAATTAGCAAATCTGACTGCTTTTCTAACCTAAGAGTCGAACTGTAAACTATTCCATTAATATAAAACATATTTAAATCCATTTCTAAGTGTCTTCATGCTCTTTAAAACTCAAAGAAAAGTCAAAGATTAATACAATACACTTTTTAAACATCAAATATCATTCAGCAGTACCAGCTCTTTTCCACAAGTTATCTGAACTTAAATACAATTTAAAAAATACCATAAGAATTTTTGAAACAGTTATTGGTTTTTGAACCAACAATAGTTTCAAGACTGTTTGGGCAATAGGCTATTTTCATCATATTGCAGCGGCATGAACAGAGTTAACCCTAACCCTAACCCTAACCCTTACCCAGCACCAAGGTTTTAATTTAGAAACAGCAGGATCATTATGCAAACAAAGGTAGCCACATGCTGTGGGCCAACCTCCACCAGGTTGGCCCACAGCATGACACTTTCCTGCAGATGATGTTGGCATCGCTGACCGACTGTCGCTCTTCCTGTTTTCATAGCACTGTCACAATAAAAAAACCTCGAATCCTTTAGCTAAAGGAGATTTAGAGGCTCCATTACCACAATGATCACTCACCAGGGTACGCCTAAAATCACTGCGTCCGCCCCAATGGCGGCGCAAAAACGAACCGGAGGAAAAGTTTTGCGCCTGCTGCTGCCAGAGGGGATCAACCTGTCCGACTGGGTTAATTTCACATGAGAAGAAGAATGCTGGGGAATGTACTATAAAATAAGTCGAGATGAATGCAGCAAGGAGAAGACAAAACGTAACTAAAACAGACTGCAGAAGTCACTTCATAAAGCAATCCGAACTGAAAATCTGTCAATGGTTCGTTTGTGTTTATGGTTCCTGTTTTATTACTGACACTGTGATTTAATGCGCACTAAGAACACTACATGTGCCACCTTCACATGAGTAAACAGTTGCATTTATCTTCTTCAACTAATGCTGATGATTGGAAAAAAACCAACAAGACTGTTAAAAGAGGCGTCTCAGATTTCTCATGCAAATGAATTCATGCTTGTGTACAGAAAGTAAACATATCAGAAATCGCTTGTGATTACGACGCATGCAACAAATACTCTCAGTAGACAAAGATGGATCTAGTGGTTGCAATTTATTACGTTTAATTTTGATTTCCAGAATATATTGATGTGATTTCTGCATATGTTTTATCCAAACACACACGTTTGGATAAAACTCCTTCAAAGTTCTCCTCAGCCCTTTCAGCGGCGACCTCGTCTGTTCTCCACCCAAAGCAAACTCTTGCATCAGCCGTCTGCAAAATCCCTTCAGGCATTGCATGGGTCAGACTTTTAAAAGAGTTCCATTTTTTCTTTTTTGACCTCCCACAAAATAGAACAAAAACACATGCACGCAAATGCAATCATTTTGCAGAGAAAACGTGAAAATTAAACACTCAGCCACGCCGCTACGTTTTTTTTCTTTTTTAAAATCCTCACCCAAAATCCCTCTGTATAATATTTAACCCAGTGAACATTTAGGCTCACTTACTGAGGTGGTTCTGAAAGGGGTCCGATCCAGTCGGCGCCTTGCTTTTCTCTTTTGAAACAGTTTATTTAATGCCGAAAGACAGAAGACAGACAAGCGACTACAACGAGGCTCTTTAGTAAAACTCAGGTAAGAAGTCGTGTTTTAAAGGGAAAAAGGGAGGGCCGTGCTCAGCCTATGAGGGCGATCCCACTTTGTGTGGGCCCCTCCTTCGTGGAATGTCGAAAAAAAAATGACAGGGTCGTGACCCCTCTAAAGAAATTAGATAGAAATATAAGCAAACATACAGATAGACATGAAGATAGAGAGATGGTGAGATAGAAAGATCGACACATGGAAATGCATATAGATAGATAAATAGAGAAAAACACAGACATATAGACAGATAGATATACAGATAGTCATAGACAGACATACAGATATATGGGTAGACAACTTGACAGAAAGAGGGTATTGACACCACATCTGCCACCATCAGACTGAAGTCATCGGGTCTACCAGTTTAAATACCCTCAATGCCCTCAAGATATGATCATGTGACACACCACATGACCTCTTCATCAGTTTTATTCTCTGGAAAACATAGTCCGGTCAAACACTCTGGTACCGATCTGAGACCATCCCCAAACAGAGCCACTTACTGATAATGGCCGACTGATTACACACACACACAAGTCATCCATACACACTCAGGGACAGATGCACACCCTACCAAACCCCCATCAGGGGTTTGGTAGGGTAGGCCGTGCCGCTGCCTGACCAATTGGAGGGAAGAGCTGCAGGGATGTTGCTCTAGCCAAGGTTATGTTCGCGTCAATGCGGGGTTCTTTATCTCTGTGGGGTTTGTGTCGTAACGCCGGAGTACACGCACGCCAATGGATCGTACAGTGGGCAAACTGCCGGAGCGATTCGTACCTAAAAAACAGCCTCACTTATCAGCTGGGAGGAACTGGATGAATCCTGACGGCTTCAATTTATTTTCAAACTTCTAGAGAATCAGAACGAATATTTGATCCAATGTTTCGATCTAGACTCTCAGCCTCTAGAATATGGAGGAAATGCAATTTTATTAAGATTTGGAAATGCAAGTCAGAAAAATCTGCCGGAATGTTCCCTAAAGATAGAATTGTAAAGGCTAAAGGCTTCAGATTCATATGTTAATCCAATATGGCAGCCAGAATGTTGCTATAGTTACAACATTTGACAGGTTGGATATCAACAAACCAGTGGCACTGTATGATTTCAGTTAAATAGTTTGAAACAAAAAAATATATATACATTTGTTGGATAAGTCAAGCTACCACATGCATAAAAATGAAGTTTCGTCCAAACATTAGAGGTGGGAGTTTATTACAATTTTCAGTGACGTAATATTGGTTTCTGTATGTTAATCAAAATTTTTTTATTGAAAACTATACAACAACAAAATAAGCAAGATCAGATCGGTTTCAACAGAAGCAACTTTGTTGTCCATCGCTGTTGTTTCCAGATGTTGTGTCTGTGTGTCAGGTTTACCAGAAACACGCAAATACAAAGGTTCTGCTTGGAACTTTTGTACGAAACCCCCAAACCCCCAACTTATGACTTTGACTTACGGTAAAAATTTTGAACACATTAAAATCGATGTAATCAATTAATCAAAATTAACGCACTGAAGTCCAAGCGCAACTAACTCTAAATTATTGTAATGAGTTTTTCAGAAGTTCAGATTTTTATATTTAAAGTCTGAAATTTTTTTTCCCACACTATTTTTATTTGCAGACAAAATAAGCACCACAACACTTACAATCTCTGAATTTTTCTAACATAAAAATAATGATAAATAAATAGTTAAAACAGTAACAAACATTTGCATATCAACAGGCCTCGGTATCATCTTCGGAGGTTTCCTTAAATAAGAAGCAAAACACAAATTCCTTTAAATAGTAAACTCCCAACCATGACTTGCTGTGCGGCTGCAGGGTGCATTCCATAGATGGCTTCGCTGTCCTTTAAGTGTATGGGGGGTCTTCACATGCGTATTTAGCCAATCACCTGTGACCAGAATGTATCAATGAGCTAACGTCACCCCAGTAGGGGGTGGAGGGTGGCGATGTTTGAGGACAGATATAGTAAATGTTGCCCACCTAAAAATATCAGCGTTTCTAGGGCCCCGAGAACATGGATCCATCTCTATATTCAAGCGAGAAGAAAAGAACTTCAACACTAGAAGCAATCTGTGAAAAACACTTCCTGGTATCACGTTTGGGTTCCAGTTCAAATCGAATGATCAGGTGGCTTTACATACTGTTCTTGTCTGTGTATACAGGAACAGCGAGTACTCTGTCCAACCCTCCATGTCCTTTCAGTCTCTTTCATGTGAATGATCATTGCCCCTGGTTTCTGTTCTGGGCCCACCTCCCGTCGACAAGTACTGCCCCAATCTTCCCTTCTTCATTCAAGTTTATGAAAAAGTTGTTGAATCTAACTGGCAAAGTCATAATAATGCTGGAACCTGCTGTTAGATATTGATGTTTGTAGCCACGTCCTTTTTGCTATGCACCTTGTATCTATGTTTGAGGCTTTTATTTTGAAGTACGACAGGAAGTAGTTATTGAGTTGTACAGCTATGTGACGAGTCAGTGAATAAAATCAGACGGGTTGACAATGCTCGGATGAAAAAAGTTCCCAAAAACCCTTGTCACGATTAACCCCTTGCAGTCTATAGTCACTAAGGGTATAATGATATACATTTCTGTACCATTATACTCTAACTATATACCACAAAGGGTTAAATGCTAATGATCACATATTAACCTCAAACCCCACAAAGCTAAGGTGTACCATGAATGCCTGATGATGCATTTTCCACACATACCAAAAATTATAATCAAAGTAGTGCGTTGCCATCTAGTGCTTCGAGTTCAAAATGTGTATCTTTTGTATGTGCTACATTCAAATTGACTGCAAGAATTGGGATGAAAATTAGGCAGGAGTTTAGGTAGAATATAAAAAATTTTTTAAAAGAGAGTAGATTTAAATAATTGCTAAGCACTATGGTAATACTGTAACTGGCTAACAGCTGGTCGATAAAGTAAAGGATTATTTTGATGCTTGTTCATAACCTGGACTAAAAATGTTTAGATCAAGCTATCAAATGAGATTTTCTGGAGGCAAAGCTGCAGGTGTTTACAAGAATCTAGGATCAGAAAACAATATTTATTTTATGAATATATGCGCCTTGACTAAATAGAGACAATTTTCCGTAGCATTTTTTAAATTCAGGTTTAGTCAAACTTTTTTGCCTTTGTGAGACAAATGTCAAAAACCATCTGAAACATGTGTCTAACATGGCAGAATTAACACCACAACAGCTAAGACAACTGAAAACAATTCATCAAAATAAATATCTAAGAAATATATTGACATATGATATGAAAGTTAAAATAATCTGACTTGATGAATGCTGTTAGGCCAGCCGCGGATCATGACACGAGACAAAAAGCTAACTGAAATTTGCATTACAAAGCGAGATTTCTGGTACAGAACAAGATCTCTACTGTAGATCTCAGAAAATGTGTGTTGGCTCAAATTTTTTTTCTTCATTCTTTCTTCATGCCAGTGAGTATTATTTTGTCTCAACTTAAAAACCAACACCTGACACATTTTTCCACTTTAGACAGCATCGGTGCTTCTGATGTAATGCATTCCCCTTCCCTTTACATCTCTCTTGAGAAATCTCCCTGTCCAACCTCTTCAGTCACTTACTGAAACCAACAGAGCTACAGTCACCTCTACTTAAAACAGAGACCTGCTTTGCTTTGGATACGGGGAACTGGAGAGGAAAAAAAAAAAAAAGCCAGTCTTTCTGTCTTTCAACTCCTGTTAACACCCAGGAGCATGTCGATTGCCTTTGCGACACACTTTCAAGTGCGGACATTCAAAACAAAGGTTGACACATTCTGACGCAGATGATCAGCAACTGTTATGATCTTGCTGGCTGTATTTGTCCACTTGAGTTGGGTCAGTGCCTAAAAAAATAACAACTGCTTGGATATCTGATTACAGACTGAGGGAGAATTGAGATCCTTTAAGTTGTCAAGATAGTCAAAAGCACCGAAACATACGTAAAGGTTAGTCGGATTTGGGACTCAAAGGTTGGATGTACCAATAACAAATGGGTCTGTATAACCAACAACCACGTAATTTGAGGCAAGAAAGACATCCGTGTTGTCATGGTGCAACACACCTTGGATAGTGCACCGAGATGGAAGGGATCAGTGGACTTTTGGTCATCATTGGACGGCTTTGTGAAAGACGTTTCAAAAACAAAAGATCAACAACGGCTCAGAGATTTCTGACAAAAAGAAACTGTCTGGATGGAAAGTTTTATGACCTCAGATATTAGTCTGAAATAAATCAAAGACCTCTGACTTTAGTCTCTTTCAGTGACATTCAAGGCTATCTGGCTTTAAAGTAAACATCATCCTGCCCTTTTGTACATAACCCCGGTTTGCACTAGTCTACAATGAACCCAACGGACCACCTCTGTTCACCTTATCAGTGCCTATCGATCTCTCGTTGTGTATTCCAGAAATGACGCCAGCATCTTGTTTTTGTTTTTTTTAAGCAATATGTCATTCTTACACAGCTGATGATAGCAACCTTGAGTTTAGCATATATGTAACTGAACGCAGGAGGCCTTAGAAAAAAAACCCAACTAATTATTATTTCTTAATTAGGTATTTTCCAGCTTCACAAAAGTTCATCTTGAAGTTTTTCTACAACCTCTGTAGAAAGCGAATAGCATAGAACAAACAGCTCATTTCTACCAGGCTAGTAGTTAGCATGAGAGAGTTCATATTTACAAAAATGTGACCTATTTTGGCTTCTTTAGAGAAGAGAGCTCACTATTTGGGAGTATACAAGTGATGTCCTATAGTCACAAATACCTCTTGGTATGTTCGCATTTGTGTCTTAACATAAATTTCTGGATGAAAAACATGCAAAGACAAAATTTAATAAAAAAAAAAAATCTGGGATTTTCAGTGAGACAATCTAGCATTATGACTGAACCACTGAGGACAAGAAAGTTGAATACAAGAATCCAAGAAATTAACAAAAACAATAAAACTTAAAAGCGAACGTACTTTACACTGGTTTGATCATAACCTCTGTTTCTGTCCACATTTCAACTCACTGAAAGGCTTTTTTTCTTTCCATTGTAGCAGATTTTAACAGAATGTGATGACAGCTTCCTGACAAACCGCCAAAGGCCGCTCAGAATCCTTTGTGCTATCGATATTCACTCCCTTGAAACTGAATCGACATCTGGCTTGCAGTTCTTTTGGTCGTTTACGGTCCAGGTTACATCAGTTCAGCTTCGGCCGGCAGCCGCACGGCAGGCTCTGACCGACATTTCAGAGCTCGTCACTGCCAAATAGAAGCACATTTCCATGGCTAGCCTCCAGCATTTATAGAACAGGTGCTCCAATCTGTGCTGGTATTCCAGTCTCTATTGGAGATCCAGGCTGTGCTGGTACTGGAATCTTTGTGGTGCGTTTTAAATGCAGGATATTTGAAATAAAGTTAAAAATCTTTTTCTAATATGGTCCCTTGAAATTATGTCTCCAGTCATAAGGTTTATGCATTTTTGCCGAAGTTTTTGGCAGGTCTTATGTTTTGTTGTTCTACAGCTACTTTGTTGTAACTGTAGAACATAAGACCTGGTAATGGAAAAACAATTAGCATTCTATTGCCTTACTTCTGTCCTTCGGGCTTCTTTCATATAGCTCTCTGACCTTTGTAAAAACGATTTAGGTAATGACGCTTTTTAAATAACACCCAGCAGGTGACTTGACAAAGCCACTGTCTATCAAAGTCAGAGTGAAGCCTGCAGGTTGATCCTAAATTTGTCAGAGAGACAAATTTGTATACCGACCTTCAGCAGCCTTTCACATCTCCGACGTGAAAGGCTGGATGCAAACAGAGGAAAGGCCTTGCTGAGGAAATGGCTATCCTACATACTCTTGAAGGTATGTCGTCCTCCAGTGAGGCCCCTAGTTCCCATTTCTCTCAAGAAGTTGAAAGAACTTTCTGTTCTGCAAGCTCTTTCAGTCTGTTTTATGACGGCTAAAGTCTATTTGTCGAGCATTTAGTGTCACAAAGTGTGCCTCTCGCTTATTAGTCAATTGAAAATATTAATGTGACAAAGTAAAAACAACCATAAAGCCGCAACAACAAACCTCATAAGGTTTTATAAATTGATGAGAGTCCCCTCTGCTTAGGGAAGTACCCTTGGCTCAAGACCAGTCATCTGTTCCGTCTTGGCACACTTTGCTACAGTGCCTGAATCAATGCACCTCGAAGGCTACAAACTGTTTTTGCCTTAAACCCATTGGCCAGATGGTCACATCTGTCATGGCAACATCAACATAAGTTGACTTCAACTATCCACAATGTCTTTGTCCTTTAAAAAAAACACCCAGAGACCGTGAGTAGACGTCTATAACACAGTATTCATTTGGTCGCAGAAGCCGAACCTTGGAAGGATAGCTGGAGGAAAGAAGATTAGTGGGATTTGCTTGTGATTGTGGTGCTAAAAACATCAGCAATGGAAGGCTGACATGTGTTCAAACACCAAAAGAACATGATTACAAATCGTGATTGTACAGTGTTATGCCTGTCAGCGGTTCAAAGATATAAAATCTGACAGAGATGCTAACTGACTGGCACCTGTCACTAGATTTTATGTTCGGTGGCCATACTGAAGACTATATTTTCAGTTGTTGAACAGTCCAAACTCCAACTTTGGGAAATGTTTGTTAGATTTATGACTCTAGACTGAGAAAGTTTGACTTCTGAGTATTAGGAGAATGAAAAAAAAAAAGACTTCCTCCAAGGTAAACACTCCAATGGTTTGGGGTTGTTTTGAGAAACACAATGAAGAAAATTCTACCTAAGAGGAAGTCTTTTTTTTGGGTTGCATTTTATTTAGCTAAACCCTTGTCAATCATCAGTGCTTCCTAAATTTAAAAAACGCAATCAGGAAGAGACCATACTGACTTTTGCAAAACCTCCATGGAGGCTGCCTAAAAGAGCTACATCACCACTGTTGCCACAAATCCCACCCATTTGGCTTCTCTTACACCTCTGACTAGAACAATCTAAAGAGTGTTGTGGGTGGAGCTTCAATGCTATTATGTAAGTAATAAAAAGGAAAAAAAGCAAACGGGCTTGAAAATGAGAAGCAACTGTGTGGTAACGAGGTATATTTAACTCGCAGAATGCTACTGGCAGGTCCTGAAGTCACCACAAATACATCCTTAAAGCTAGACCGGTGCCTTTGTTCCCAGGCTCTGCTGCAAAAGAGCCCAGCTCTCTGTAGTAAAATGCTCAATTTGAAGATTACAGAAAGAGTTCTTGCTTTATTAAAACTTATAGTAAACAACCGAGAAGCAAGTATGCAAAGCATCCGAGCAATCCGTTCACGTTTGCCCTGTGACTTGGGCTCTACAAGGACAGTCCTAAATCATCCAGGCCAACGTCAACCCCATCCTTGTTGTTTTATTGTGGACATCAGAGGCAGCTGGGGGGACTTCTAAGGAACTTAAGTTCTTCTATTGAAAATCAAATTAAAGGTAAGCTAATGCGAACGGGTTGCATAATACAAAGCATGACATTAAGCCTGTGACTGGAGTCACAGCACAGCTATTAGTCCCTGGTTACTTTGTCTGATTACATAAATCTGAATTCCTGTTTATCTTTGCCTGAGTAATGGTGATCAGATGAGTCCATTTGTTTGTTTTTTTTTCTTCTTTGGTGTGGAGCAGACACAAAGAAGCTTCAAGATGCAGTCTTTGTGTTGCTCTTTTTCAGATAAGAGGATGCAAAACTCAGCAGAGGCACGCAAACATAGTTCTGGTGCAGAAAATCAACTGGTTGCTTTAAGAAAGTTGCTCCAAAACATCAACACGAGGCATGATTCTTTGCTTTTTCTAAATAAAGAGTCGTGCACACATGGCGGCTGAGCTCCAAAAGCTAAACCACAACGAAAAAGGAAGCTTAGATTTAGCCGATAAAAATACTGAGGGGGGAAAATTTTGCCGTTTTTTTTTTTTTTACCGATCAAAACAACCAAAAAAAAAGTAGAAAAAAAAAATCCTATTTTTTTTTCTGATCAGATCTGCAACCTTGTGCGCGGAGGAGCGGTCATGAATTAAACGGCCCGCTTCTCCACCGTCAAATATGGTGTCCGGAATTAACCAGATAATCACCCCAAAGGTTGGGGAGGAAGAAGAGGGGGAGAAAAAAACCCGAACCAAAGTAAAGAAGTGGTTGTCAATGCTCGGGGCTTACCTTATATGACGGTGGTGGCGGAGCGCAGCTGCAGCGGCCACAGGGAGAGCTGGACTTCTGCAAAGAGAACTCCCAGCTCCCGAGCATTTAGCAGAATGGAAATTTCCATTTACCATGCGAGTGAGTCAAGAAGCAGCAGCGTCGTGTTACAGCAGGGTGCACTGACGACGAGGCTAGCGGGCTGGGTTGAGGAAGGGAGGGGTGGAGAGTCCTCATGTTCCCCCCTTGGTTGTCACTGTTAAAAACATAAACTTCTAGGATTGTTACTTGTTGTTGGGTTTCTTTTCATTTAATTTCCCCCTTTCCCCCTCCCCCATCTCTACACATGGTGTAAGAATCATTGGACGTACCTAACGCGGCATTGCTTCATTTTCCTTCCACAAAAAGTGGGGTTTAAAACGATTGCGCTGCTTTACTGATGCGAAATCCGTGATTCTGTTACGTTTGGCGCAAAGTTTGCATAAAACAAATCTTTTTCAAGCAGAAGATTGATGTTGACTACTTTATATGCCTTATCTTTTTTTTTTTTAAATTAATTCGACTTATTTGATCTAAAAATAAAGGCGAACGAAATTTACCTGCATACTATCACATTGTTGTCAGCAATGGATAATAAAGGGTATTTCTTCATGGTTGGGGTCTCACACATACCTTACTGACATAAGTGAAGGTTAGCTCAAAGCATAGCCCTGATTAAAGCCGGTACGCTATGTCTGCTGTCATATGACGTGGTGGAGTCACACAGGGATCTATTTTTAGATCCCACTCTTTCGGTTCTTCTATATTATCTACATTGAAATTAATTCAGTACTGCATGTCTCATTTGCAATTTTTCTTTTTTGTTTTGTTTTAACATACAAAGAGCTAAGATGGAACAGTTGTATTCATTTTTTTTAAATACAAATTTAAAATTTGTTAGGATCATTATTAAACTACATAGTACAGATTTTTTTAAAAAGTGCTTCAAAAATAAATGATCTGTCTCGTAAATTGCAATATTTTATGGGGAGCCACCTAGTTTCATACGTTTTGGTTATGTTTTGCTTTGCAATACAAATTTTGTAGAATTGTGACATTTAGCTCCAGGTTTGATCATTCCAAATTTTTTTAATTTAAAATCATAATTTCACACATAAATAGATCTTAAACTTGTGCTTTTAGGTATGTTTGACAGCCCAAAATTAGTCTCTGTGTTTGAAGTCTTTCCCATCATATTCTTTCATATTGGAATTCTATAAGTAGTCGCATATGTATGTTTTTTTTATTTAATTCTTTAAGTATTAATTTGACTCATAATCTACTTGTGGTGAGATTCATAAAGTTTTCTAGCCTTACCTTTTGTGAAAGGAACAGAATCTTAACTTAAAGATAACCTCACACGGCTCAGAATGAGCAAATAGTTTTCTCTTGGCTGAGTTGCTGCGGTAAGAAAAACCACATGTGCAGAAGAATCTGCATTTTTGTTTATTTTAGAGCCAAAGTGGGAGAAAGTAGTGGCAGGTATGATGAGATATTTACATGTTTGGACTGCGCTGCTGGATGGATTCAGTTTGTTTTCGTAGAAGTGAAGCTGCCAGTGGTTCGGCATGATTTGCAATTTCCATGCGCTCATACGATTTATCCACTTGGACTGGGAAACTGAGAAATAGTTTCACATCCAAAGCTGGTTGAAATGTTCATCAGAGCACTTGCAGCAAAAAAAAAAAAAAAGTCTTAATACTGAATCAAGGGAAGTTGGTACATTTTGTTAGATTTTTATTTGAAAACGTTTTGAAATCCTGTGCCCTTTTTCTTCCACATACACTCATCCTCCCGTTCCATTTCCCTAAACCCTGAGAAGACTCTGACGTTTGTGGTTGTAACAGCTGGCTGAGATGTTCAGCTGCGTTCGTGTTGCAGAAATCTTGGCTCCAAACAAAGCCTGGTGACCTACTAACTGAAATAGAAATGCACTTCATTTGTGGAGTCAGAGGGTGGAAGAGGGGAGGGGAGGGAGGAATCACCAACATGGTGCACCACTGATGAGATGAGGTATCGTCATGAAGAACCTGAATTTGGTTTTACTTCTAGCAAAACTTTCACTAAACAGTTTAGATTTGAAACTATCAGTGAGCTGCAACGCTAAATAAAGTCTATTCAGTTATTTTTGGAGTAAATCGCATCTTCACCTATTCTCAGTATCACATATCTTGGAAGCAGTGGTACTGCAAGTGCCCATGTTATGGGCTACATGGGCACTTGACCAGGGTGGCAACAGAAAGAGGTAGGTGCTCTAGAACTGGAAAATAAAATCTGTCAGTGTGGTGGAGTAAGTTTCTCTTGCTTGATGGCGAGTACCAGAGAACTAGGTCACTACGTTCTGCTGAAAAAAATCAAAAGAAATTCTCACTGAGAGTTTTTGCACCTGATAGTCTGGTAGACTCGGTTCGATTGGGAACCAAAATTGCAACATTTGTTACATTTTCAGCTGGTGTGGTTCGATTTCACAACAATCCAAACCCTTTGAAAAACACGCCTCCGCCCCCCTCGCCTCTGGTGGCACTGCACCAATGTTCTCTGAAGAAAACGACACCTGTGAAGAAAACATGAGCGCAGCTTCCTCCTTTGCGAAATCTAAATAAAAACGGAGTAACGGCAGAATTTAGCGGCTGTACGATTTTTCTTCCGTCTTTGGCAAAAGACCAGAAGCCATTTCTTATGCTAGTGCTAGACTCTTGCGTTTGTTTTGGTTGTATTTACCCAGAATGCCCTGCGCTGTAGTCCACTTCCTGCTTTTGGGGCGGTCTCCCATCACATATGGATTCAAAACACACCAGAGTTCCAGTTCTCATTACCTCATCAGTCTACAGAATACTCTCCCATGACTCATCAAGATGTTCCTCGGCAAATGGGAAGCAGATCTTTGAGTTCTTTTGGGCCCAGGAACTCTCCCCTGGAGGCCATTTTTTCTCATCACCGTTCTTGCTGTTGACTGTAGATGTCCCGGGTTCCTTGATTAGACACTGATGTTTTTTGAAGTCACTGTGGTAGACTGGCATCATTGTATTTCCTTCTCTTGTGGATAATGCAGTTTGATGGCGACCCAAAACTGCTTTACCAGACTGACAGATGTCAAGGACTTTGTTTCTACTCTGTTCTTGAGTTTGAAAGATGGCAGCATGATGCGTCACTTTTTAAAAAAAATAAATCTTCCAGCCCAATTCCTGTTGTCAGACATATACAGTTGAAGGCCTAAGGACGGCTGGCAGTCGTTAGGCCTGGTCAACAGAGATGAAAAATGTGACTGATTGCTGTTAACTGAGGAGTTAATTCAGTGGGCAATTCTATTTCTCCTGTTTTGATTTAAATGCTGTTTCTCCTTAAATGTTATTATAATCTAAAATGACATTTAGTTTTTACTCTGTTTATCTTTGAGATTTTAGTTAGTTTTAATGATCAAAACATGAAAATTTGACAAAAAAAAAGCAAAAAGAAGAAATCTGTAGGAGGCTAAATACTAGTTCACAGCAGTGTCTGCTACGTCTGCTGCTAATGCTCTGGTGTACAAATAATACCAGACGCTTTCCCACTTTCTTAGTTCATCTGTTTTCACCAGAAGATGTTTTAAATGGCGCAAATCTTTCCAAACAAATCTAGTTAGAAATTTGGGATCACAAATAATTGTGCAGACATTAATAATAGTTCAAAATTGGGAAAGTTTTACCAATGCAATCAGCTTATGAGTAAAAACCGCAAAGTATTTAGAGCAAAATTCATCAGCAAAACAGAGATAGTTTTCAAAACCTCCTCTCCCCCTGGCCTTCAAATCCTTTGACAGATAAGGAAGTCAGCACCCACACATTCTTGTAACTTTCCAAAATGACCAGTCCAGCCTCAACAATAGAGCCATAGATTGTGCTAATAACACCTGTAATTTCTACCAACACCCTCAATATTGGATCATATCATCAAAACACGTCAACAGTTTTTCTTTTGGTTCAACTCCATCCCTGTAAATAATTATCTGCTTCCTCTCTATTAAGAGGGACTTTAAGCTACTTATTTTAGTTTTTGTTGAATCCTTAATGATACCATAAAAATGGTTCTGCAACTTTTACTACCTAAAGAACTATTATTGCCCTCCAGCTTAGAGTTCAAAATGTTACATAACCTTTTAGAGAAAAGTTATGTATGTATGTTGGAAAAAGGTTATGAATATAAGTAAACAGAAAGCTTTGATCCTACACTTATCATAAGAAATTGATCACGATAAATGATAACTAATACGATACGATACATGCCCAGCCCTAGCCAGCTGTTGCTTTGGTTCTGTCACGGTGAACCAAAAACCAAAGCTCTCAGTTTATCAGGCCGTCTACGTTGTCCGTACTGAGAAACGGACAACGAACGCAAGAACAAGACCGTGGACACTTCATGGATGAAGTTCCTCTGTAAGGCAGCTGGGTTCAACCTTTCAGACACATGGTGACCGTTTCTTGACATAGATTATGACACGTCAAAACTGAACTTTCAAGCTAAAAACAACGAGGAAGCACAGAAGAAGTGAAACATGGAATTGGTGGCCAAGGCTGCACAGTAAAGAGATGAAGCAACAGCTACACCAGTGTGACTCAGTTTCACTGTAAGGTTTCTACTAGGCAGTTCTGTGGAAGTCTGCATGTTTTCCAGATGATTGAGGGTGGTCCCTGACCCTATGAGGCACTGGTCACATTTCAGTGGTGGACTCGTCGACCAATCAGGATGGACGCTGGCTCGTCTGCAATGTTGTAAGGATTAATCTGGCAGAGATAAGGAATGAATTGTTGTTACTTTACCTTCGGGGTCACGGTCAGTTCCATCATCAGATGGTGAAGGTGGATGTTCTTTAATCTCTCTATTGAGTCGAAACATTTGAAGTGAAATACTTTGAGAATTTATGAGTTTGTAGTGAAAACAAGTGTAATTCTATACTGAGAGCAAATCATAGAAGAGGCAAATGTTTAGACAAAAGGAATAGAGAAAATGAATCAGCAGAGAAAAGGGAGATAAAGGAGATGATCTAGTTTGATTGCAAACGTTAACTTTGCAAAGTAGTGAACTTGTTTATTTATTTATTTTTTCTCCCACGAGAAATACTTGAGAATGTGCAGCACACGTTCCATTCTCATATTCTGAGGAACCGACAACAATGTAGAATTCCCACATTCTGTATGAAGCGATTTTAAGCCTCAGTGCATTCAGGTAACCACTGGTTTATTTGGAAGGTTTTCAAGGGCGCTGAACCAAGACTGACTCGGTACGTTAAAGCATTTCGAGGTTTTTATTCAGACAATGACACAAAGTTCTATTTATATTCTTAAAACATACCGGATAGAACTCATGAGATGACTCCTTGATGTAAAAAAAAAAGATTTATGAGGCAATAACAGAGGGCATACAACTGGCAATTTTTCAATTAGCAGCTTTTATTGGGGTGTTGCCAGGAGGCTACAAATAGTCACAGTTGTCAAGCTTTAGCTAAATATTTAAAGAAATAAATTACTTGTGGTGTGGGTAACTATTAATTAAGAAGCTATACGTGTAACTTAAAAGCCCCATAACACTTTCACATATCTGCTTTGCTAATTATATATTAGGACGTATAAGGTCCTTATATATCCTCGCTAATTTTGTAATGCTGTCTTGCCATCAATCATGCTTCTATCAATGTTTTTTATACACATTTTGTATAAAAAGACAAGGTTGATGGAAACATAAAAACTCAAAATAACTTTTCACGGAAAAGTTTTGAACACTTGCCTGATGTGATTTTGGCTTTTCATTTTCATTTGCTAAAAGGGAAGATGGCGACACATTTGCCGATGTAGCAAACGCTACTGTCCAACAGTGGGACTGTGCCTTACCACAGGCACAAAACCAAAGGAAACACAACTAATTTGCCTTTTTTTTGTTTTGCTTTGTTATGGTTTTAACATAACAAAACATTTTAAAATTTTGGTCAAAATTGAATGGAAACATAGCTACTATGGACCAAAATATCTTAAAGAGTCTTCCTAAAGAACATAGGGACATTACACTTGGAGGCGCACACAGAAACCTGATCTACAGCTGCTTCTGATAAGACTGGCCTTGACTGAAAGTTACTCTTTCAGTCAAGTTTCAGTCTTTCAGTGTTGCTAATGTTTCAACACCTCTGTCTAAGAAGAGTGGCATAATTACGTTGGATACATGAGTCTAAGTCTGTGTGTACGTTGAAAGAATGTTGACAAGAGTGAAATGAAAGTTCTTTCTGGGCCAGGATGTTTCATGCCCCACAAGAACAAAAGTGCATTTTAGTAAGCATTAAAGTTTGTGACTGGTCAAACTAAATTTGTTGGACATAACACAGCAAAAAAACAAACAAACAAAAAAAAAAACAAAGAACAAAAAACAAAGTTGTGTTTTTGACACATATTCAGCTTGTTTTTGAATATGTGTCAAAAACAATCTGAAAGAGCATTCTTTATGGCATCATGCTTCGTCTAGCTTGATTTTCATCCTGGAATTAATAAAGAATAATTATAGTAGCAGCATGGAAATCCATTTTGTGCAGGTAAAAGTGTAACTTGTTGGTTTTAGTTCAGAGTTGAAAGCCTTTTCCGGCTTCAATGACCAAAAAACCCTGGAACACAAACCGAAGCCTCTTAAAGAGCCAGTTGTTAAACTTTGTCCTCGCTAACCTCACACAATAAAGATAACATAATTAAAACCCTGATTAACTCCCAACTTTAATCACGTTTGACCCACTTGATTACAGAAGTCATAAACGTAGTTGTAGCTGGAAGACAGGTTATATTGTTTCCTGTTTCTTTATTTACATTTCTCAATATGGTTTGCTTCTAGTTAAAAATTAATCATGTTTATTGTCCTTTTATTATTTTTTTTTTTTTTAGATACGTCGACTGATCATTTGGTTTAAAAAGTTGTCACACCTATTTCACATTTTACTCCATTACAACCACAAACTATAACAAAACATTTGTTTTATTGTGTTTTATTGGGATTTTATAATAGGGCAGCACAGAGTAGTGGATAGCTGGAAGTTGGAACTTAAAGTTTTACATTTTTCCCCACTGAGCTGATCTGATGTGGATTAGCAGTACGTGGCAACAACTGATGATGTCATCTAGAATGTTACTGTAAAATATTATCTCGAGTTGATAGCATGTTATGAGTCATTTAGGATGTGTGAATCGGAAGAACAAGAGCCGTTTCTTCCTTATAGGGGAATTAGGCAAATGCCACCAGGGGACTCCAAAGCTGTATGTTCAGTTTCATCTCAGGAAAATTAAAATATACCGTCTTTCACCATAATTATCTCTTATACTTATTAGATATGTTATACGCTTTAAACAAAAAATAAAGATAAGATACAAATATATCAAACTACAAAGAATAACTCTGCCTGGCTGGTGTTTTGTTGTCACCATTAGGTCATAGTCATTGAACTGCACCGTCACACCTGGAGTGGTGCAACGGCCACTGACGGGTACATCAAAATGTAAACAAAAAGTAAAGTCATCCAAACTAAGTTTAGTGGCCCACAAAAACAGAAGTAAAAGGACATTAAGTTAAAAAAAAAGGATAACGGTGACACATTTTTTGTAATTGTTTTTGTCCTGCTAGCTCGGCCCTGATAATTGTTATTTAACTGGCTAGAATTTGTTCATCATTAACTCAGCTTTATTGTTTGCTTCAAGAATATGTCACACATGAAGGAACAATCTCTGCTGCCATGGGAATGACTGACTGACTTCAAACCTGTAGTTTCAGATTATAGCTGTTTGAGACTGTTAGAATCTCAAACAGTCTATACAGTATATACTGCTTTATAGACAATTGCTATTTTCACTGTATGTATGGAATTCTACCTGTAGTTTGTTTTGATTGTAAAATTTCGAAACTGTGGCATTTTGGTGAACCATCTAAGTGCTAGGAATCTTTTCATTGTAGGTTTATAAACTAGTGTGATCTAAATGACAGAAAACAGATAATTTTCTGCAAAACTAGCTGATTGCAAGTTTGCACAAACGTCTCTCTGATTTGTCAAATTTGCATGGGAACATGCAGATAAGCCAATCGCAGCAATCCACTGAACTCAGCTGAACGGAAAGGGTTAAAATTTGAGCTCGAAATTGACCAATAGTACCTTAAACAAATTTCAGACACGATGGTACCCGTTTCTGGGGGTTCACTCCCAATGTGCAAACAAGCCAAACAGAAAAGCTCTGGTTACGTAACCTTGCATAGTGATGAAACAAATGCACAAAGAAAACTTTCTGATCCGTGTCTTTGAATGATGAGTGGAAGGAGTTGACTTCTCTGCTCGGGAGAACAAAGAGGTAAATTCACAATCAGCTGCACCTTAACATCCAGCGGCACAGAGGAGATATATATTGTGTAATCTTGCTGCTTTGGCCACATCTGTGTTTTTCTGTGCTTAAATCTCTGCCTGATAAACAGCGCAGGAGGGTAGGTTGTGTTTTCATCCATTTCAACAGCTGTCTGCTGAATTCAGCACAGAAAACGAAGTTCTCATGTCCGAGGGAGGGAACCCAGACCCAAATGAAGACCCCTCACCTAATGGATGTTTGTCCAGATGGACATTATTTTGACCATGAGGGGAAAACTGTCTGTGGATATCCTTCTGTTCCACAACACATACATAAGACAGAGCAACTTCAGCTGCAATTTGGCTAAGAACTCACTTAAATCTCATATTTTCCATCCAAAGATCAATTACAGTTGGAATAAGATGAAAAAATACTGATTCATCTGATTTTATTCTGGCTCAGCAAGCCTCCCTTTAGCATCTATGACTAAAGGGAATTTGTTTCAATTTCATAGAATTGAAACAAATTCATTCATTGAATGTGAAGATTTTAACTCCTGACACACAAAGATGCAAGTTTGCAACCTTATTTTAACAACACAAACAAAGGGAGTACAGAGAGCTGACCATAATGCTAACCTCTAACCCTAATCATCCAGAAGAGAGTGGCTAGAGTTGGCTAGCCATTCTAGCTAACAGAATGTTACATCAGATAAAAGTTTTCACTTCCAGTATCAATGCTGCAGCTTTGAGTATCGGTCGATGGCGATATTGACCCAATATGATATCAGCACCAGTCATACATAATTTTATCACTTAAAGCGTCTTACTGTTTTCAGGGTATACACTTATATATAAACTCGCGAAAGCGTTCAAACCTTGGCCATCTTGGCAGCTTATGAATTGTGCAGATTCAGTCCTGACCAGGAAAAAAAAAAAAAAACTTGTTACATTTTGAAAACTTGTTTTGGTTTTATTTCTTGAAATTTTGATTGTGTTATAAACTGCCTGAAACATTTCCTTTTCTTTATGACCAGTCAGCACATTTCTGTAATGCTTTTGTAGCCAACAATCTAGACAGATCTAACCAAAAAATGGCTACCCATCCTCAAATTTGCCCAATCAGCTCAAATGTTAATCTTCAGATAGATGGATGAAAAATGCCACTGGGATTTGGTGCGCATGCCTGGGGTTAACTATATTGACACACAGGCCTATCTTTGTTATCTGTAACACCAATCCTACCCTCGTAGAACATAGACGTCTTTTAGGCGATGAAAACCAAGAACTTGACAGGTTTCTTCTGCCTGATTTCGCAAACACTGTAGGCAGATTTGAACTAATCTGTGATCTGCTTACAGAACTACATACCGAAAAGTTGGAGCTTTCTAGGAACAGCTATGCAATCACATCAGCTTGCTTTGTTCTCTTTTGAGGGACCCCTTGTTTTAACTCACCCGAATGAATATGGAGATTGTCCCAATTTTCGACTTTATTCATTAACAGTAAATGTTATCGTTGAAATATTTTTGGTAGGTTTTCCCAACCACCCATGAATCATCCGCACCCTCCGTTGTGCCCCTCATACCGGAGGCACGACACAATACAACAAGGCCCCGCATAATTTCCCGATTCTTCTGCTTCTCCGCTCCAACTATTAATTTCTAAGCCTCGTTATGTAAGTCATTATGCAACGGGTTTTCGCCGTGTTATTTCAGGCCCCCGGTTTGCTAATGGTTCCGGGTGAAGTTTTTCGGCGGTTGAAGCTGCTGTTGACATTCACATGCTCCGGGGTCTGGCCCCGTTGAACCCACCCCGACTGGGTCGATGGAGGACCACCTTTGTGACACAACACGTGTCCCAAAAAGTTTAGAGCAAACAGGGAACACGTGCAGATTGTCAGACACTGCTATGCGAGGGGCATTGTGACAACAGCAATATTTTGTTTTTAGGAGAGAGGAATAACTGAAAGGCCATCTGGTGGGGTATATCTCTAGTCTGTTTTCTCATTGTATGCTTAATCCGTGTTAAGAAAACTGTGATCGGATGTCACCATGACTCCTGTGTAAAACAGACTTGGGGAAATAAAAGCCTAGAGGGTTTTCTCACTGGTTAGCAAAATTTAAGTTTAATATTATTGGGAATACTTTCATTGTCTTTAAATGTTTACTCTCCCAAGCTTCTCGGTTTCACTGAAATTTTCTAAAAACATGGAGGTGTGGCGAAAGCATTAAATCTTGCTGTTACATGTGACTTGGTTTGGTGTTTGGCCAGAGGTGTATCATAGCTCTCAAACACTTAAGTATTGTTTATCTTGACAAAAATCCAATAAATGACTACGCCTCACGGGCCGATGAGTTTGATTATACTGAGTGCTTAAGTAGAACTGGATTTCTTTTGTTCCTTGAAGACGTTTCATCTCCCATCCAAAAGGCTTGTTCAGTTCAAGAACATAAGGTTTTTGACTTTTACATGAAGGTACGTTTAAAACCCAAAATATTTGAAGCCTCCTAGCAGTAGCCCATCAGCCCTGGGCTACTGCTAATTGAAAGCCTCTTCTAAAGTATCTGCATAGAACACGCATGAACCATGGTTCTTTGTGTTAAAATGGATTTAATCCTTGGAAATAAACCCTGGCCTCCTTTTCCAGCTGGTAATTAATGATGTGATGCTTTTATTTTTTCCCTCTCCTTAAGAGGCCAGTTCAGCTGGCTGAAAGGCCAGTGTCATATATCAAAAATCTTGGGAGGCTAAACTTGTTTGTTTACTTCACATGCAAACTTAGCAACAGTTGTGAGGCTGTAACTTCTTACCACACCTGCAATTCAATGCCTTCTATTTCTGATTTTAATATTGAATTATATTTTCAGTCTTAAACACCCTTCCTTACATTCTAACATCACACCTAACACTAAACCCAATGAAGCTCTGCGGTCAGTATTCATAGCATGACGTCTAAATTAAACCATTCCCATAAAAACATTATTGCTATCTGGCAGGGCTAGCATGGTGAAAGCAAGCTTCGGACTCGCAAGCTAACAGGGCGCTTTCAACCCCAGGAATATCCATCAGCTATATTTGTCACCATGTGACTGACAAAAACGATCTCTTGTTACCGTCACTTATCACATGAATTAACCAGCCTTACAGTATAGCAGGCCATTTTAACATAAAACTGGTTTCATTCCAGCTATCTAAAAGTGAGTTTTGACTAGATACAACTAGATTTGAACTATCCCAAATGGTAATTTAAGATATCTGAATTCAAGATTTCTTTGACTACATTTTGACGTATCAGGTTGCCTTTCAAGATATCTCAAGTAATGCCACTGGGTTTGAAGGGTCTGTAATTGCAATTCAAGATATCTCAAACTTAACTACGACTAGTCAAAATTACACACATATCCATATATACCTGAAATAAGAAATTGCGCACTTGTGATTTTATGTACATTTTCTTCTGACACACACAGTGCACCTAAAAAGAACTTTTTAGGTGCACTGTCACCTAAAAAGGTCTTTTTTAGACCTTTTTAGGTCTAAAAAAGACCTAAAAAGGTCTTTTTTAGACCTTTTTAGGTCTTTGAAGAGCAAAAAGTGCAACTGTCAATTCCCAAGCTGAAAACAGCATAAAAAAAATAAAAAAATTTTTTTATTGAAATTTCAAAATACTATGTAAATCTGGGACCTTTTGACTAGGTGGAATAATTTCAGTAATTTTAAGATTCAAGATATCTGAAATACAAATGCTGCCTATTTTTTTTAATTCAAGATAATTATGATTTATATCTGAAAAGGAATTTTGACTTGTCAAAGTTAGACTTCTAGATATCTCTAAGTTAGTTATGCATAGTCCTTATTTGTTTTTAAGATGTTTAGAATTAAATTTCCACTAGTTGAATCTTATACCTCCCATCTAAAAATATATTTAAGATATTATTGTATTATTTAAGATTTAATAGAATTATATAAAAAAAAGTGAGATATTTTAAATGTACTTGATGATTAGACATAATTTAATTGTTGATATGTTAAATATATGTTCCAGATAGTCAGTATTCACTAGATATCTTGAATTGAAGACTATGAAACTTAATGGTAAATCTGACATTTAATTTAATCAAAATGTAATAAGATATATGCTCAATGTGTATTTTGTCAAGTCAAAATATAGTTAGTATGGCAGCAGTGTTGTAGTAAAGGTTACTTAATACAAGACCCAGTCAAGACCAAGTATTCTTAAACCGGTCTTGAGCATGGAAACACTACGTAGTGGTCTGTACAACAGCGGTTTTGAAGAAGCCTCTGACTGAAGACAATCTCTTGTATCTCCCTCTCAAGAAAGGGATGCTCAGGATTGTCCAACCAGGGCTTTATCAACTCCGTGATACATAAGGGAAAGTTGTATACCTCTGAATGGAATGCAATTGTTCAGCTGAGCTAAAAATAGGAGTTTGTGCTGGTTGGCATGCATGGACAAAGAGAGGTATGATAAGCTCTTAGAAGGAAATTTAAGATTTTAAGAGATCGACCACTATAATTTCCTTCCTAAGAGAAGAAAAGTTTGGTTTGTATATATGATGGATCTACAGTTGTTTGAATGGCGTGGCCATCAAATCCTGTCCTTCACTTGATGCTAAACCAAAGCAAAGGTAGACGTTTATATAAGACAAGAACTCCCAAACTAATTTGTTGATGTTTTAGTTGGAGGCAGCATGATTCATTAAATTAAATGGTATGTGATATGCCATTCTAATTAGGTAGGTACTGTTTAGGTCACAAACAGTCATAGTACAACAGTTCTTGATGTCCCAACTCAAACCTCACTCAACAGAACTGCCGTCCTGTAAAGTATTCCACATCTTGGCGTGTTTTTCCCGCTGTGTCATGGCGGGAAGCTCTCCCTCGTGAAAAGTGTTTTCATAAACAAGGATTTGTCTCATGGAACGTCATGCGCCACTTGTTTTCACAAATTGAGTTACACTATTTGTACAAACAGAGCTGCGGCTCAGGAGAATTAGATGCCATGCTGTCATACAGGCAAGCAGCTGGGTGGCAGCCCAGAGCCCTGTACTTTTCCATCAGGTAGCTGAACAAATGGCAGGAGTCACTCCTTCTCAACAGTCACTCCTTATCAAAAGGGGAATCAGCACCAACAGGGTGACACCTACAAACACATGAACACACCTCTCCTTGAATTTTTGTCCGGTCATTCCAGGGGGATGGAAGGGTGCAACTTTCTAAAGATGCAGATGCTGCTCAGCAAAGAAAGAACAGTAGGAGTTTGTCTACTTTTTAAACCCTCCATACATGACGGACAAAATGACAAAATGTGGATGTTGCACGAGGAAGAACAACCCAAAGGGTTGAAGGATACATCCAGGCCTATTGGTATCTCTCATTGCAATGTGACTTCTATATGTCTGAGCCTCATGCATCTTCGCCCAGTCACTGCAGACTAGAGGGGGAAGTATGTGTATGTGTTGTGGAGGGTTGACTGTACACACAACAATGACAGTGCAATCTGTGACATATGCAGTTGCTTTTACCACAGAACCTGCACAAGGAACAGTATCACTCAGTTCACTGGCTGTCATGCTAATGCTTTGAATAAGTCAATAGGGGATTAGTTGCTGACTTTGATTAGACCATAATCAAACAAATAAGAGTTCACCGTACACATAGAAAATGATAGTGATTGGCTGATTAATGAATTGCTTTTCACTACCAAAGTTTGTTTCTTATCATAAATCTTTAATCACATTCTTTATGGAACACCACGTTAAACCATAAATAATACTTACGTATTATTAATGTCAGTTTCAACAGACATTTTCTCTGAGGAAACATTGATGTGGCGTGTTAAGGTCCAGCACATTCCATACTATGGATAAAATGGCAGATCTAATGTTTTGAAGCTTTACTAGATTGCTAGTTGGAGAAATGCCTGGCTTCAGGGTAATGGGGAAATTGCCAAGAGTCTTCGCTCGTCTGCCTTCAAATGCTTGAGTAGCGTCCCATAATCTGCTAGGTGTGGCATGATGTCCGCCCACCCTCAACAGTTGTAACAACTTCAACTGTTCTGGACTTAGGAGTGGGTTTATGAGAGTTTTTGACGCAAAGCTTCTCCCAAAAAGTTTCTTTTGGGTCGAGGTCAAGATTCTGTGCAGGTTTCCAAACCCATCTTGCTACACGGCCGTATCTTTCTTGGGCTTTCCTTGTGCACTGAAGCACGAAGCAAAGTCATGTTGGAACAGGAAGGGGTAATTCCCAATCTTTTTCCACAAAGACAGGAGCATGAAATTGTCCAAAATGTCTTGGTATGCAGGAAACTTTAGAGATCCTTGCACTGGAGCTAAAGAGCAGAGCCAGACTCTTGTGAAACAGCCACCACACCACAATCCCCTCTACACTGTGTTGTTTCAATGGCTTATCTAGATAAAGAGGAAAGTTTATGTTTAAGAAAAAAAAAAAGTAAAACGTCAAAGAGTGTGCATACATTTTGCAACGGACTCTAGAGCTGTCAAGGAATGCCTCTTTAGTATTTAAACTCATGATAACATAATGAGAGATCTCTCTCCTTCTGACTCGTACACCAAAAATGCTCCTGGGTGGAGCTCAGGAAATGCCTCCATCTCAGCCTCCGTATCACATCTGTCACCATGTGCTGAGGGGACAACCTGAGATGGACAGTTGTCGTCTGTACAGTAAGCCATCTGATAAAGATCAGAACATAAACATGTATCACAGGTTCGCACACCTGTACCGGAAGAACGCAGCTCTTTTGTTAAACTCTCCTGTCTCGGAAACTGAGCTTCGATCCTGAAGCAAAAACATACACATTTAGTGCAAAATAACATCCTTTCAGTTTGTCCTCACAAGATAAAATGTGTATTTTAAAAGATGTTATGAAAGATGTTCAGATAATGAGGGCTTAGTGAATTCTCATTTACAGGGCCTGAAGAAGTACAACTATCTCATTCGTCCACAGGAGGGCACTGTTTCCACAATAATATCTGAAGATCAGCTTTGTGTCTTTAAATACAAGAAAGCAATATGAATACTTATCCCACTGACAAATGTATGAATCAAAAACAGACCATAACATTTCTTCAGAGCTGTAAGATTCCAGTCACTCAACACACAGACTCTCCACCCTACTGCCCTCCAGGAGGCGCTACAGGAACCTCCAGACTAAGACCACCATTGTACTGGAACAGTTTCTTTCCCACAGCTGTCACTCCTGAACTCTGACTCCAGACATCTACAACAACAACGATGGCTGTATCCTCATATATACAACAACAACATATGGACTGAAACTTACCTGCACTTTTATTTGTTAGTCACTACTGTATAGACTGTAGAGATAATCTACTCCTGTTCATAGTCTGTATATTCATGGCCTGTATACTTACAGTTTTAGCATATTTTTAAAAACTTTACTGTATTTGTAATGTATATATGTATATATATTTAGTTTTTTGCTTCTGGATGGATGCAAACAGCATTTTGTTGATTTGTACTTGTGACGTGCAATGACAAAGTCGAATTCTACTCTATTGTATTGCATTCTATTATATTCTAATATAGTGGAGCTCATAATTATTTGATCCAATAAACTCAGAGGTTGTGAGTTTCATCACTCACAAATAAATCAACAGTCTCTAAATTTTACGGTAGTTTCATCTTAAAGTCGGTAGCAATCAAAAAAATGACATAAACAAATAAATCATCACAAAATGTAGCAATATGGTTACGTGACACAAGAAGAGTCTCCAACTTGTATATTCAGGACGAACAACTAAAAGGTGAAACTGCATGCAGGAAGGAAAGCATCTTAACAGACAGACTATTTAAATGTTCTTTTTTTTTTTCCTTAATGAATTACCGGACGAAATTTTATGTGCTGAACTGCTACTGAAATAATTCTGACTCTGGCAGCAGATGATGTTCATCTAATTATACCTTTGGGGGTTTTACAAGCATGCATGTTTTGCCCCACTATCTTTTTTTTTAAGCTATGACAAAACTGACCTGTGTTGCAGCTGAAACATCTGCTGTCATGAACCAAAAGCTCTATCCACAGCAGTTCATGACCATGAACCATAAAAAAAAATGCAATGAATTAATAAAAGAAATGGTAAAAGATCAGAAGAAAAGAGAAAAGGACAACCTGAAGCAAACTTTTATTGGCCCATTTTGACCACAAATGAATCTTATCAATTAAACACAAGAAACACCCATGGTCATCTTCACCCTGTGCTCAGAAGCAGGAAATGAAGGAAGTCATTGTGAAGCCAAAGAATGCCTAGCCATCAATTGGCGTACTTCAATTGGCGGGCACAGCGGGGTGTGTTTGAAAGTGTGTACACGCACACACACACTTTGTCAACCTTTGGAAAAAAAAAAAAAAAGCAATTTCTCTTTCAGCAACAAAACAGACCCAGACACACAAAAGCTTTTGCCAGTGACACAAAGCGAAGGTTTTTTTTTTTTATTTAAAACTCTCAATGGTAGGAGCGAAAAAAAAGAAAAAAAAAAAAAAGAAATTCACCAGGATTTTACCAGCTGAAAGGGAGACAGGAGGAAAATACCTCCCACAGCCGCAGTTTCTGAAGGTCAGAAAAAGCGAAAAGAAAAGCTTTCATTGTGTCAAGATTCAAAAGCAACATTTGATCATACTCGGCAACAAAAATCCCTGTTTCAGCTGCATTTAGACAACATTTTGTCACTTTACACAACGTTCACCCGCCAGCAGGACAGCAAACACTCAGCCAGCACTACGACCAGATGCTTCAGATCAAACCTGTTCTCGTTTATGGATGGTATAGTCAAAGCACAGAGTAAAATTTCAATAAGATTCTGTGTCCAGACTTGAAAAAAAGAGTTTAGCAGAAGCTCTCTGTCCAATTGAACTCAACTAAAGTTATTTTGTAAGTAACTGGCATGTAGACGTTCAAAGAGTTGCAGAGAAAAAAAATAAAACATTTTCATGAGACAGAGACGTAAGGAATACTTGCTGATTGAATATGAAGCATTGATCAGATTTGTGATCAATGCTTCAGTGAGTTCACATGGAATCTCTGTTCGTGTCGACCCTTCCTGAGGTGGATTAGGGCTGAGAGGAGGGGGACACTCTGTGTGGACTGATGGGATTCATGGAGTCTGTGTGGAATAAAAGCAGAGATCTGAGACAATCCAGACTATATTTGGTGGGAAATAAAACTACTTCGATCAATATTCTAATCAGAAACAACGCAGACGGCGTGTTTGATTCGAGCGACGTGGCTCGCCATCCAAAAACTCTCAAAAAGTGTAAAAAGTCCAGTCAGTTGCATCCAAATGGGTTTTCTGTCGCTTTCTTGCACGTCCAACTCTCCCATACTTTGTATTCACACACAGCCTTCACACACAGATACAAGTTGAGCAGCTGAAGCCTTTCCTGTGCCTACATCTCCCACAATGCTGTGTGGTTCTGCGTATGTATATGTCTAATTTTTATAACTGGCATTAACACAGTTACCCGATTGTGCCATAAAGTGGCACCATATGCCTGGAAAATACATAATACTGTCCCTTTAATACTGTACATACTGCAGAGGACTATTCTAATCAAACAGAGTCGAAGCATCTTTGGCAGAATAAAAATAGATGCAGCTATGACTTTAACCACCAGGTGAGACAGAGCTGCTGCAGGTATAAGTGGATGTTGATTTACATCTGGATGAAGAACTGGATGCAGTGTGTCCTGTGTTGTATTAATGCTGTTCAGCACTAGGGTGATTAAAAGAAATAGCACACAGCGTTAGCCCCACCATCCTATGCGTTAAAGCCAACCCCACTGAGCGATCCTGCGGAGGAGACGGGCACTGTGGAGAATCCACGGAGGCCTTTCCCTTTGATGGTTGGCACTATAGAAACGTTTAGTCTGTCTCCATGTCCCCCGTGGACGGCTCGTAATTACCGCAGCCTCGTGACTGGCCTGGAGTAATGGGGGGGGTTTAAGCCGTTGTTCTCGTTTCGCTTTTCAGATAATCGAATTGACTCGTTTTCGGAAGTGAGAATGTTATTGATTTTTTCCTCCTTTCATTTTGCCAGCGAGTGTTTATGCTCGGGTCTTTGACATTAAATAAGAAATGAAATCAAACCAAAACAAAAACAGCTGATGCCTGTTAGAGTTCATATAGAGGAGTGGAGAATGATTTTCCCCTTTTTGGATTTTCTCTTGGTTTTATTCTTTGTTACACTCCAAAAAAAAAAAAGAGAGAGAAAGAAGACTTTAAAAAAAATCTGTTCATTTGTTACATGTAATCAAATCAAGTTTAACATGAAAACTTAATATACTTACTTGTAAACAGTGAAGTATTGTAAAAAAGCAACAAGAGAGGAAATCTGTAAGGAATGCTTTAATTATATATAAAACTGTTGCTGATACATTTGAAGAAACTCAAGGAAAGCTTTCACTTCTTGCAAAAAAACCCTCAGATAAGTGAAGCAGCTGCCTACAACAACATGGTTTATCCTTTACAGCGCTCCACAGATCAACATTATTTCAGGAAACACGAGGATTACATAAACTGCACCCACAGCTTAGTGCCATCTGAAATATTCTGCCCCAATGAGCAAATCCTAAAATGCTGCTCCTCAGTTAGCGCCACAAAAAAAGCCAAAGGGTTTAGCTGCAGCTGGTTGTTTACTTCCTTCCACAACTCGGCGTGCCTAGCGACACGCAGCTTTATGTTTTATAGACTTCTTCACGGTAGGGTGAAGCCAAACAGCGATTCGCACCGCACCCTCTGGTCGGGAAATGACAAAGTTGCCCTCAAAGTCACAGATGCTTAATAACAGTGATGTTATCGTTAATGAGCCGAATCGTCCTTGCGAAGGGCTCTGTTAGAGGCGACGGGGTTATTATCTTAGGACACGCTCAGAAATCCCGGCAGACTTTATGATACTCTGGTTTCCAATTACATCTGAATGCTTCGAGCGCAGAGGATCAGGCTGCTTGTGGCAGAGTGTGGCACTGTGAGGCCATTTCATGGGTTATAGCTCAAACATGATAAAGGGTTTTTGGGTTAAAAGTGAGCCAAGAGACACAGCAGGCTAAGCAAGAGGGGCTAGCAATCTGCTGCCCAGTCCTACCCCAGCTGACCCCCACTCCAACACCAAACACAGAACCAGCCACATGCCCCAGTCTGCCCGGGAACAACGCCAATCCCAGTGACGAATTCGTTCAACTGTTCCCAAAACGTTTAAGGTTATAACCCCACAAACAGCATTAGCTTCTGTTCCAGGCCCCAGAAAGCAAATCCACAAACAAAATATGACAGAAACCATTGATTTTTTGAATGTTTTTGTGTCTTCTTCACCATTTAATAATTATTCGCTTAATAAGAGGACAATTCCTTCAGTCTTTTTCCTGTCAGAAATTTATGCACTGCTAATGCTTGATGAACTTGATACGCAGCCAATCAGAAAGATGAGCATGACTGGTAGCATTTCAATTTTTTCTAAGATGAGCCAATCACAAACAGATTAGGCATATGATAAAAAAATAAAATAAAATAAAAATCAATTCAATCAATTTTTTTTTTTAAATTTTGCATTTTTTTCCTCATCTTCTCAGAGAACCTCAAAAATAATTGGTCTGCTCCCAGTACAGATATACAGAAATACACCACTCAGTCGGAAACAACCAATCAGAGCCAGGAGGAGGGTCTTAGTGCTGCCAATCACTCCTGTGCTCACTCCCTCATGGTTACTCTCTGCTTAACTACAGCTGGTTCACCACAAGTTAGCCTGCTACAAATGCTAAGACTAGTTAGCATAGCCACCACTCACTGCAAATAAACCCCCCCTGAAAAACAATGATCAGAGTACATGAGGGTTTTTGTGGACATTTTATTTGATTTATGTGCTGTTTTATTATTAAGACTGTCGCCTGTCACGACATGGTGACAGTTATAATAAAATAGAAAAAATATATATTTTTGTAAGAGTTACATACTGCAGCTTTAATTACATTATCCCTACACCTAAATTATTTGGACACTTAATACGGACGTGATAACTTGTTTTCAAACTAACGGCACATAAATGAAACATTCCCTCCACATCCTCAGCTTGTGATGCTGATGTTGCTTCTTCTACGACGTCTTCTTCCTCTCCTCCTCTTCCACGCGGCATCCTCCTCCCTCGGGTCGCCAGTCGCTGTGTGAGCTCCGTGTTTACTCCCAGGACAAGACCACCCCTCCCCCCGGCGGCTCTCCCCCCTCCCGCACCGACATGCCGTCCGACATGCAGGTGAGCCGCTTCCCTCTCAGAGTCGACGCGGATCATCCGAGCGGCTGGAAGCGGCGCGCTTCGCTCCGCAAAGAGACAAGTTCCCTGCAGGATTTTAGGATTCGGGGACGTCGGAGCAGGAGGGCGGGCTGGAAAAGGCAACAGTGTGGACGGGAAGGTGAATTGGTGATTTTATGTAACGCGTTTTGGTTTAGGCAGCTGGGGAATGGGGGGGGGGGAAATGCTCTTTCATGTTTTTTCCGCAGAGGAATAGTGAAAACAAGAAGGCAGGGCGTTAATTAATCCGAACATAAGTTGAATAAAAATGATCTGAATCAATTAATATAGTCTCGGTGAAATTGTAAACTTTTACAGCTAATAATAACATGGTAAAAGATCATAGACGCCTAATAATTTCTTTAGTGTGTGGAGGACAAAAAAATATCACAATAAGTATAAAACATTACATAAGTAAAATGTTTTATTTTATATGCTTTTAATCATAAATATTTTTATCAGAGCTCCCTGACTTTCTGTTCTGCCCAGTGCAAAATGTAAAGTTTAGAACAACACAAGTTTTAACTGTTAATTATGCAGCCTATTACACTGTAAAAATGATTTTTCGGGATATCAAATATTAGTCGTTAAAATCTAATCCAGCTACTTAGTTTGTTATTGTAATTCAGCTGTGGCCATTTTCTACCGATGTTTACCATTTTTGTTCTGCCTAAATATTTTCAATAAAGATAAACCTGTTGCCTATTGGCTTCTTTCATCTGTTTGGCATGTCTAATTATAAATGGTGTTTATAGACTATGAGTTGTATTATAAATACATTTATCAACTTAATAAAATATAGAAACCATCAAAAGACTTGTAGTTACGAGAGTTTGTGTTTGAGTGAGACTTAAGTTTGGTTAATTTAGGCGTACCACTAATGCTAATGTCAAACATGCTAACAAACTGAGATTTAACTTATACCTTTAAACATAGCTATTTTTAAAAATAGGTTTATTTGCTTTGCTATTAAACCTATATAATTACTACTCAAATAGATAGTATTTGATTTGCCAACAACAGTTTAATTACATCAGCTACTCTATTTTGGTAACAGATCTATCTGAACATTTCCTTTAAAATTGACCTGCTTAATATTGGTGCAGTTTAACATTAGCTACTTTTACCTTTTCTGTCCAGCAGCAAATAGAAAAGCGCAAGTGTTTATATGTTAAATTGCAAATAAATGAGTAAACTTAACAAATGTTAATAATGGTCATAAGACAGTAAGTTTTTGTCTTATAGGAAGAAATTATTAAATTTGTATCCACCTTTAGCTAGTTCAGTGATAGCGTTAATGCTAAAGGCAGACTTGCTAGCAAGCTGATCTTTGTAAACCCAGAAGCAGTTTTTGCCAATAAATACTGCTGATATTAGCGGTGATAATTAGGGAAAAGGCTTACATGACACGTTGTTAGAATAGATTTAAAAAACTTATTTCAGAAATACTTCAAACCCCATTTAAAATTGTTTTTTTGAAGATACCATTTAACAGATTGAGAAAACTATCAAAATCATTTTTGGAAATGATGTAGAATTGAACAAATTTACTTAAAAAAATTGGTTGAAATTTGAAATTATATATATATATTTTCTCTTCTTCTTAAATTCACACCATATTTGCTAGCCTTGCTTTTCCTGGTGTAAAGCAAATGGCACAAGATTGTCCCTATTGGCTGCACAACTTAATCGCTGACTGTTTAGCTTATGGCTACTGCAATGCTGTAATATTTACAATATTACAGCAAAAATGTGAAACAAAGAAATGAGTGAAAATAAAACTGCATTATTATTATCATTTTTTAAAAATTAAACCATGAAGTAAGGGAATGAAGAATTCATAGGTGGAAAACTGGTGATGTGGATTATAAACACGGATCAGATTACACTTGTTCCAGCAGGTACCACCAGTTGTCAAGTGTTAGTGATGCCAGCCACCGTCAGAGCTGCGGATTAGGCTTTTGTGTATTTTTAGAATCATGTGTCTTTTGGCTTACGCAGTCCTATTGTGTTTTTGTTATTGTTATGTCTTTTTTTTTAATCACTACGTCCTGCATTGAAGCATTCAAAGATAGTACTCATTAGATTGAACAGAATAACGCAACAGGGAGAAGACAATCCCTCTGATTCTTTTGTCTTTTTTTTCCCTTGTTCATTTCCGTTTCTCAGGTGTGCAGTGTGTTATCGGAGACTTGTAAACCTGACATGTGTTCACCGAGTGAGACGGTAACCTGAGTCCTGTCACAGGGGTGTCCAGTATGCACGCTGCTGCATCACAGCTTTTAGGCAAGACCAATGTTAGAGGCAGCTGTTGCCACCCTGCTGTTGCAGCCATGCTGCTCCTGCTGTGTCTTGGCTTCATTCCCTCAGTGGCCCCTTGCCCACCACACTGCCTTTGTGCCAGTGATATCATTTCCTGCAGTGGGAGCAATCTGCCCGCATTACCCTTTGGTCTTCCAAGCTACGCCACAAGGCTGGACCTGAGCCACAATGCCCTGAGAACCGTGCAGGTGGACTGGGTTTCCCAACCGTTTCAGCGGCTCACCACACTGGTTCTCAGCTGGAACTCCATAAGCCAAATCGAGATGGCCGCCTTCACTGCAACACCACGTCTCCTCCATTTGGACCTTTCATCTAACCAGTTGAGAGTTCTGAACTCATCCGTCTTCAGAGGGCTGACAGAACTTAAAGAGCTGCTCCTGATTGGAAACCAGATTGCCCAAATAATGCCGGGGGCCTTTAGCGATGTCAACAGTCTGAACAAACTCTACCTCTCTTCAAACAGACTAACATCCTTCCCCCTGGGACTTTTTGCGGACCCTAGTGGACCACGTAACCTGACCTTCCTGGATCTGTCATACAACAGGCTGTCCAAAGTACCCGTTCAGAGCCTGCTGTCTGTCAGCCGCCATGCCGGAATATATTTACAGGAAAATCCTTTGCTGTGCGACTGTGCATTGATTGCTTTGCTTGAATACTGGCTTTGGAAACAGTATCGCCCGCTGGTGGATTTCCAAGTTGGATACCAATGTAGAGGCACTGCAGTTCGAGAGGTTAATTGTACACTTCAGGATTTGTCAGACATACCTCTGGAGGCACAAAGCTATCGCGTAGAGCCTGGCGATTGGCTAAGAGTACCCTGTCCTGGATTAGGTCTTCCTGTCCAGCAAGGGTTGATTGTCTTCTGGGTTACCCCAAGAACAGCACTGAATTCCTCAGCAAGTGATCCGAGTTCTCATCTGTCGGTTTTTCCCAACGGCACACTTGAAATCCAAGGAGCGCTAATGGAAGACTCTGGCATATACGAGTGTGTGGTTGCTCGGGGACGCTACTACGATTCAGGTGAATCTCCAGAAGCCAGAGTCATGGTCGGTAACTCAAGTGTCTCCTCCACCACGGGTTTGGCTCGTCGCAGCAGCGGTGAACATTTCAACACAGCGTTCACCACCCTTGCTTCCTGTGTGATCAGCATCATACTGGTCCTGCTCTACCTCTACCTCACTCCCTGCCAGTGTCGGGAAAGTCGGGGAGGTGGTTCCAGGAGCTGTGGCTCAAGGGCCATCATTCTCTGTTCGGACCCCAGAGAGGTAGAATCAGGACAAAGGCGTGCCAACGGAAAGAGGGTAGCGTTCTTAGAGCCTCAGGCAGAGGACTTGGATATTAGTGTCCCAAAAACACCGGTGATGACATTGAACCATATTTCCACTGAGGGAATTCTCAAAAATGGAAGTAGGACAGTGGGACACACCCTCACAGACCCTGCTTGTGAGGTATAGTGAGGGAAATGCACCTTCTTAACAGCATTGTACTCTTTAAAGTCTTATTTTGTGTATTCAAAGTGGAAGAAAAAAAAAACATTTTATGTAAAATGTGAGTTATGTGAAGTATTTGTCCATTCTGGGTTGGGGAATTTGTCTCAAATGCAGCAAATGCAGTCCTTTAACAGAGTAGAATTTAAATTATGTCTATTCTCTGTGTGGTGTCTGTTTTATATTCAGAGTTCATATGGAAATGTCCCCGTTATCTCTGAGAATCGTTCATGCATGGATCACAGAGATCATAGAAACGTGGGAGGATTCTTTAAATTGGGCCAGTAGGGATATTTTCACACCTGACTGATGAGTGGAGTTGGAGGACTTTATCTGTCTACAGTGTCTAGCACGTGTTATGGAAAAAATTATAGTTTGTCCTTTTTTGTTAACTTTGTTTTTGATAACTTTGTTGTCTCATGGAACTTGTCATTTTAAAATGTTCCTTTTGGTTCAGCTACAAATGTATAAATGTTTCAAATCATCAAACAAGTTTTAATATCAAAAACATCCCATAGTGACCCATAAATTAACACATGCTGCAGATTTGAAACGACCATTTCAATCATTTAAGTAAGAAATCTATCTGAACCAGCCAGGCCACAACTCTAAAGGTGAAAAAGTAAATGCCCCCTTAACCTAACAACTCTTGCGTGACAACAACTGCAATCAAGCATTTTCATTTACCTGAAATGAGTCTTTTACAAATAAACATAGAATTGTTTTATTCAGCCATATTGGAAGGTTCTTGAGCTTGAACAACCTAAGGTCATGCGGCAGAATCTCAATCAGATTTAAGTCCAGACTTCAACTAGGCCACTCCACTATCCTGCATGCAAACTTTTAAGAGGCATTCAGAGGACTCAGTGGTACGTTGGATCATCGTTCTGTTCAACCATAAAAGGTTTTCCCAAAAGTCTTGAGTAGTGATTAGCACTGGGCGTATCCAGTAAATTTGAATTCAGCTCACAAAAAAAAAAAAGTGTAAACACAGAATGTTCATTATTTTACAAAGCATGCAATAATTTTTTCATATAGGACCAGGTCCTTTTAATAAATGAACTCATCAGTGGGAAGCTGACTTTGCATGCAACGACATTATCTTTGATATTAGAATTAGCTTGATGATCTGAAACACTTTTGGGTGAAAAAAAAAGCAAAATTTTGAAATGGGCAAATATTTTTCCTCAGCACAATTTTTATATATGATCACTCTTAACTGGAAGCCTCACCTGTTATGTTTTTTATTAGCTCTGTCCATTTAACTCAAGTAGAATTCAGCGTTGGCTCAAAATTACACACAAAGCAATACATGTATTATTTTCACATAAAAGTGGGCCTAGTGACTCTCAGTTGACAAGTTCAGTGAAAATTGTTGCTTGGAAAGTTTCATGGTAATGTGGGACTGTGATGCTCTCTTTGCAGAGAAACAGAGACACAATGCTAAAACATGTAGGAGTAATATTTTTTTGCACTGGTGTGAATATGATCATGAAGAGTGCCTTTCATGAGAGTTTCAATGCAGTATATTTTAGTGGGAACTTGCTCTGAAAAAAGTTGATACAGATGAAACAGAAGCTGTGTTTAAACTACAGATGAACGGCTTCCTCTCAGACAAGTCTGTATTTCCACCACTCAACGTTTTCATCGTTCAACTACAGAGCTTTCGACTAGCCTAGACTGTTGATCACTCCTTTGCTAAGAGTTTCACAAAATGCTACAAGGCTGTGTTCATGTGCAGAACAAGACAGACATCAGCCAAATCAATAGATCACATTTTCTACTCACTGGCAAGAAAAACAGGAGAAATGCACTTTTGCCCATACAGTAGAGAAAATGACTATTTGTGAGAAGTTTGAGGAGGCGACACTTAAGGAGCGATAGTGCCAAAGGCAGTAGCCAGGACATCAAACAGTCAGTGATGACAGTAAATAAAAGTCACCAGACAGTCTTTGCCTTGCAGATGCATTAGACAACATAACTAGTTAACTATTACATATTTAAGTAATATTGTACTATGTCCAATAAACCATCAAGTAACTGAGTAATCAGAAGTACACACACTCTGCTGTGTAATCCACCAATATTTTTTTTCTTTTAAACGTCTTATCTATTCCTGAAAAACAGCAGCTACTAAACCCTCATTGTTTTCAAGAAACAAGAAACCAACTTATGAATGCCTTTGGAACCCATCTGGGTATGAAACGTGAAAAACGGGTGGTAAATTGTACTGAGAAGTTTCTGAATGGTACTCTAATTTTTATATAAGTTTGATGAAGGGAAAATCTGGTTAAACAATATCTTGTTTTGAGTGGTATACCATTGGTCATAGCTGTTCGGTACACTATTTTATGGTCCGGTGTATTCAGGAGAGCTTCTCCCTAACTATACAGTACCACTGTCCTACAGACCTACAACTGAAGAGGGTTCAGGAATGCAGTGGTACGGCTCGGTAGTGTGGGCCACTTTTACAATGGAAACAGACAAACTAACCGCACCAACCCGTGCCATACTGCTCTGTGGAAATGAGGCATTATGGATCACACACTCACACAGGAAACCATGTTGGTTCGTGGGCTGTCCAGGTTATTTTGTAGACAACAAATCTTGATTCATCCTGCCAATTAGTTTTTCCTAGAACCGTTGTGGATGATGGGGGCATGGAGAGAGCAGTTGAAACACCTATCACAAAATTTTATGATGTTCAAAGAAATGTTTGTGCTGCAAGAACAACTATTTCTGTGAGTTTTGTTGGCACACAATGAACTGGATGTTGATTAAAATCTGAGCTAAATAAAGAAATAGTCATACCAAAGTAAAAATGCTAACATTAGCTAACTGCACAACATAAAAAAAACAATGAGCAGAACCTGAGATAATCCATGTCTTCAAAGGTGGAAACATAAATGTCCACCATTTTATGATAACCTTTCAACATCCTTGAAATGTGACTCATTTCCACTCGAAATTATCACAACTCTTCAGAGGTTTTTTTTAATCTCTGAAGTAGTTGGTGCATAATAATTTGGGATGCTGAATCTGCTTGTTACTCAGTGTATCAACAAGTAATTTCTTGTTGATACAACAGCACAACAGTTATGGATGTTGTGCTGTGGTGGTTAGCTAAATTGGTGTTTAGTTATTTTTGGTGTTGAGTCCCAGACTTATGGCCTTTTGGTTTTTGTTTCTTTATCTTGTGTCATCCCTCTTTTCACTTTATGTAGACACTAGCATGTTGTGTGACCTCAAAAACTGTTTACATGAAGCCGTTACAGGAATCCTCATAGTATAGTCCGAGGCTTTGGTGATTTTTAGCGACTGCGATGGAATCATTGGATGAATCGTTACAACGCATTCTACCAATATTTAGTTTGTTGATTGGGGTTTTTGCTTTTAACATTTAATTTACATTGTCTTTGGCAGTCATTGTGCAATATAGTTTGACATCACTATTGAAATGACGCACCTAGAAAAAGAAGTGAAGTTCAATTTTTCTTTTTGAAGCTATCAAAATAACCCAATGTAATTTTAGAAGGTAGGCATTTAAGATTAGTGATAAAAATTAAATCTTTGTGTGAATACATTAGAGTTTACAGACTGTTTTTATAGTGTAGAATGTGAACAGTTGTAAATGTCATCGTTTAGTCCTTAACAACTGTGTCCTGTTTGTACATTAAATGTTGAACACTTCTCTGCCCATAAAACGACTTTTAGTCATGCTAGAAATGACACCTTTGACATTACCACTGTTCATCAGTACCATTTGACTGAATACTAACAGAATTTTACACTCAATCTTGTTAAAAGGTATAACAATTGCCCCACGGTTTTCTGTTTTCACTGTCCTATGTGCGCAAAATATATGTGCTTGCCATTAGTTGCGCTTTCATTGACCATATAATTGTGCAGGTTGAAATTTCAAAAATAAATTTACTTAATGGAAACATGGCAATTTCTTGTTTTTTGATAATGTTTTGGTGTTAGAATGAGGTGGGTTTTTTGGCCATTTCTAAAGTGGTTTATTTAGCAAAACTGCAGTGGAAACACTTTTTATGTATCACACATACACACAAGTCACACGATCAACAAGCGGATGTTGCCACTGGGGCAACCCACAAAGAAGAAGTTGACAGGAAGTGGTAGGAGGACAATGGCGCAACATGTTTTTTAATGACTTATTACATGAACAAACTTATTCGCGTGTGATTTCAATTGCGTTTTGTATTTAATTGAAACACCGAAATTGCGGTTTTTTGCACATATTTGTTAAGGAAACTCAGCTATTGGCTCCAAGCTTCAGGTTCTTCCAGTAGGGCAATAATCTAGTAATAATGAGTGTTGCAACTACGATACACAAAAGGTTTTGACAAGAAATCAGAATAAATGGCACTAAACCATTTCAGGTTTTCCAATACTATGCAAATTGCTTTTACACCAGTTACTAGCCATACTGGGTTATCTAAATACATGACTTATAAGGATCTCAACCAAAAGAATATAAGCCGAGTTAAGTGTATTTAAAGAAAGAGAGTATTCAATATACACTTTGCCACCATTTCAAGACCTAGTAAATTATTTACACATGAAGTCTACTTTTCAAGTAAGGAGATCTATTGCTTCCTGCTGAGGTTCTGCCTCTGATTCAGAAGGCTTCTTCAGTTCTGAACATGTTTGTAAGTAAGAGGCTCATAAGTTCTAGTCAGAACAATTACTTTAATCGGACCATTAAGGGCACTAATGGGACATTTAGGATGCATGAGTCACTGGCCATGGCTTGGATTGTTGTTTTCTGATGATTCAAAGATGTTACTCAGAGTGTCTTACTATTTGAGCCACTTAAAGCACTCGCATAAATGTCTGCATATTATAGCATGGGATTAATTAATGTTATCAATGATTTATTTCTGTAACCTTAACAGGCAATATAGTACATTTTGTAGCAGTGCCACATATCAAATATATTGTGTCTAAATGTGACCTGTCCAGGGTGTACCCCACCTCTCACCCGGAACGTAGCTGGAGATGGGCACCAGCAACCCTCCCGACCCCATTAAGGGACAAGGGTGAACAGAAAATGGATGGATGGATGGATGTGTCTAAATGTGTTTTTGACTGCTCTTCATCCTTGAAGGGGCAGTATAATTCACTTTTGAGCTTTACATCATGTTATAATGTTATTCCCTCACCAAAAACATAGCTGGAGTTTTGCCTTGATTCTTGTTAGCATTATTCGAGAAATCCTTCAATCTCCTCTGGCAACCATTCAGCCTCAGTGGACCTTTCTCCACTTTTGAGATGTTTCTCCTCCTCGGAGCTGCAGTTTCCGCCACTCAACTCCTTCAGACCAGCCAGGAGCAATTAGCAAACACCTGTTTCAGAAAGAACAGGAGTTTTAAAGAGACAAAGGCCCCATTTCAATGTGTTAAATGACAAAGTAAATTTTTTTAAAGTCATATTTGATATTTATAACATTTTATAACAACCGAAGGTAACAGTTACTTGATTATGCCACAAAATTGCACAATGTGGCTGGAAAACACATAGTACTGCCCCTTTACATATGGAAAAAAAGCACAACTAAGTAACATCACAGCTAAAGTAAATAGCTACCCAGTTGAACACTGTCAACTACACACATTTGATCCCAATTTACATGTACTATTCAAACCTAGCCTGAGATAATATTCCAAGAAATTTCCTATATTTCCTCATGTTTAGAGTCACATAGCATGCATCCTTCTTTATGCAAATCTTCAAATGCAATTGCAATGCAAGGTTTAATACTTTCCATTTGTAAACGCCATGCTCAAAGGTACTTATCCATTTTTGGGCAGACCTCCAAATTGCGGAATACAGAATTTTATAGCTTTTGAGCATAAATCATGACATGAATACAGTTTATTCTGCTCTTCCTTAAAGGGCCATTGAAGTTCAGGCCCAAACATTTGGATATTTTTTGCGGCTACAGCAGCACGGCAAACACTTGACAATTTAATCTTCATGGATATTGTGGAAAATGTATTTGCCTACATCCCGACCACCTTGTTACACACACCGCTGGACAGATTCCCTGAAGATCGATCTGTATCTGCTAGGACAAAAGGAGTGTTTGGGCTCGGCCCGAAGGGTTCAGTCAGCCCAGATCACTATCACACAAATCAAAGAGATGTTTGCTTGAATGCCCTAGAGCTCACTGTGACCCACATTTCTCCATCTTTCCTTTGTCTGATCTCCGAACATGTGGGATCATTTGCAGCATATCACCACATCTGCTAATGTTTTTCCAGCTACACATGTCCATGCTAGCTAACGCTGTCCTAATCAGGGTTTCTTTTCTGTTTTATGGTCAAGAAGAAAGTATCAAAAGTGACATTTTGTCATGATGAATGAAAATGGAATAAAATGTCTCGGTGCTGGAGGTGAGTTGTGTACTATATCCAAGAATGACACGTTTGTCCTGTCATGTTTGGCTGCTGCGTTTTGCCTCGTGTTTTTGGTAATAGTGGGATATAAATCAAAAGAGGCGGTTTTGGTGAAAAAAAAAAAAAAGTCATGTTACATCAGAAGGATTTAAAAATGACAAACAACCTTTTAGTTAACAAATCGCCTGTCCAGAAATCCTCTTACAGGCTTCTGACGAGGCTACCGCAAAACACTGATCCTTTTACAGCGGCTCTTCAGAGTCTACACACGCCTGTTAAACTGTTCGCTTTTTGTGACTGAAAAACATAAGACCATTATAAATCACTTTGGCTTTTGCCACCAATATCGCAACATTTAAAAACATAAAATAATCAGTGCACATAAATTTACTTACTTTCGTTTAAGCTTTAAGCATTAGTTCACTATCTGGCAAAAGTCGTCCAAATCTACCAGATTGTGTGGTAATTTCTTGTCCCTGGTGACTGCATAGATTTAGTTCCAAAAATTGAAAAATAAAATCTCGCTTTGTCCTCCAACTTGCAGGTTTTCCAGTCCAGGTTGGTGGCTTTATGGACATATTCAGAACTCCATCCACTGTGACAAAACCTTATTTTTGTCACAGCCACAAGTATTAATTTAGGAAGGTGCACCCATATGCAAGCCATCTTTTCCATTTTATATTTTCTCCCAAAGATAAAAGTTTTTCTTTGAATTGTAGGAAATTTATGTCACAAAATGTGGAAAAAGTTATTTTTTTAAATTATATATTATGAGCATTTGGTGTACCGCATACGGGTAACTAAGTTTTAAAGAAACTAAATATCAAAGAAAACAAATTCAGTGTTGGAAAGTCAGAAAAGAAATTTTGCAAATGCCATGAGCTCATACAGGAAGCAGTTTTAAGGCAGGTGCCGGACAGACACCCGAGGTATTCCTGTTTACTTTGTCGTGACATGTAGCTTTTCACAGGTCTGTAGTGACCTTCTCAATGTGCTGTTGGTGTCAGTCCTGTACAAAAGCCTCAAACACATTTTCCACTGCTATTCAGCAGATAAAAATCTATGTTGTTACAGAGAGAGGCTTTATGATCTGCTGCTCTCAGTTAGATGACTTATTTTTCATGGAGAAGAATGAAGAAAAACATCAAATCTAACAAGTTTTGTTCTCATTTCTTAGACAGTAAATGGCTAACTTGTTTATGTGAAAGTATATCTAAGAAATGGTAGGCATAAGAAAAAATGACAACAGCATGAGAACTGACTTAAATGATTAGTCGGCAGTGTGAAGATACCATGATTGGCTAACCATTAGCTGCTACTGGCTATGAAGTCTGCCTCTGCTACTTAACAGTTTGAAAGGCTACTTAACAGTTTGTTGGAAAGTGAAAATACTGAGATTGGATAATTCAGTAATGGTCAGAAAGTCTTAAAAAAAATCTTTCAGGCCTACTATAGAATTTTGTAGTACACAAAAAGAAAATACATGTATAGTTTAGTGAATCCAGGACTGATTGTTTCCTACAGATCCTGTAAAACAAATGTTATAATTTTACAATTTATTTTAGAAGAACAAAAAAGGGCAATCTTTCCTCCTAACCTGGTAAAAAACAACAACAACAAAAAAAAACATTGCTAAAACTACAGGCAGACTACAATTCTTAAACAGCGCAGAAAATTGACATCATCGTTCAAAACTTCTCCATTTCTCTGATTGGCTGGGTAGAAATTCTTTTGGAGGAATCCAAGTGAATGGGAGAAAGTCCAGACTGTGCTCTGAAGCGAGAATTTAGTCGAATGAAATTGCTGTAAACATGCAAAATTAAGTCTTTTTTGAATTTCAACAAATTACTATACAATCAGTATTAACAGTCCAACAGAGAAGTTTGCAACAATGTCAATAATAGCCTCCGGTTGTCTTTATGGCAAAGTGTTTTGTGTTCAGTTAATTACTATTGTCATAGTTGTGGTAAGGCCTAATCCAAAGTTCTATATTAATCACAGATCCTATTAAATATGCAGTAATTGCATGTGGAAGTATTACCCAGCACTACAGAATCATTTACTCTATGAGTCTAATGTAAATGCAGTCATTTCCTGTCTATTCATAATTCACCTGCACAGAATGGAAGTGTGGGCTGGAACTAAAATAGGAGCAGTAATGGAAAAACAAAAAAAAGACAATGGATCCATTTAGCAAATTGTTCCCATTGTTTAATTAACCTCAAATCATTAACCTCGGGTTCTTACTCGTGTTGTTGATGGATTGTCTCTAATCCAGTCTATCAGAAATCTGGACAACACACTTTAAGGCAGTCCTGTACTAAAAAGGGCTCTAGTTTCTAATCTGCAAAAAACTTTTAAAACGCAAATTTCGTCCAGAATCGGAACAACTTGCAGATATTGATATTGTTTGGCGTCGATCCAGTAATATTTGCAGCACATGCTTATTTTGAAGTCGCATTGGCAAAAATACGGCTCTGTGAAAACGCATTTGCCTCTTAAATGTGTCTTCCGTTTGCTTTTCTGTCATGCCTGAATGCTTTAGATCAGTAAATACATTTTTATTAGCAAGAACCTCGCAACAAAGACATGAATTTAAAGATTTAGCGAAGGAAGGGCTCAAAGGGACGGACGGATGGGGAGATATGCTAATTGAGAATTGGACGAAAGCTCAGCGGAGGGCTACATTCTCCGATTTCAAAGGTTTGGCCTTTCTGAGTTTTGTGTTCCCCTCAGAAAGTAGAGTCTTTCCTCAAGAAACGAAATTCACAGAAAGAGAGAGGAAAAAAGAAAGAAGATGGAGAGAAAATTAAGTAAGGGGAAGCAGCTGCCTACTCATTTCTTTGAGGAGAGAGCACCACTGAGCTGTTTGAGTTCATCTCAGAGGGAAGGCACTGGCAGCACGTTAGCTCTTTTTAATGGTTCCATTTTAACTAATTTACTACCAGCTGTTATCGTTGTAATTGAAGACACCACCGTTATCGTCGGCAAATCTGAACACAAGACGAATAAAATAAAAATCTGCAATGTTAACACCCAGCCAGCTAGCCTCATTTAATAAAACAGAGGAGGCCAATATCCTAACATTAGTGAATGATGAATAAGGCAGAGACAAATTATTACATGTCCTGTTGGTGCGATAGAGTCAGATTTAATAGATTATAAGAACTACTGTCAGCTCTAATTACTACTTGGTGCTTACTAGTGCTTGAATTTGCCTTGCAATACTTAAAGGGCGGTATTATCCACTCAATAGCACAATCAAGTAACCATGTTACCTTCAAGCGTTATAAAAATGCTCCATATATATCAAACATGGCTTAAAAATAATTTGACATCAGAATCGAACGCTTTGAAATTGGCCCTCTGTCTCTTTAAGAAGCTCGTGATCTTTTTGAAACTCCACCTTCAGGAAGTCATGACAACATGGCTCCTCTATTAACTTTTTAACGTTTTTACCAGTGTTGCTCTGAGAAATATCTTGTATATTGAGCTCAGAAGATGCGGCTCTCCACCAGATGTTTGCTACTTACTGCTGGCTAGTTTGAAGGAGCTGAGTGGGAGCGTCACCGGGGAGGAGTGCTCTGTGATTTTGAAGCTCAGCTTGGAAGCTAAAGCTCAGAGGAGGAGCTGCGCGTGGAAGGCGGGGTTAGGTCCAACAAGGCATTTTTGCACGGCTTAATGGTTGCCCTGGCGATTAAAGGATTTCTCAAACATCCACGAAGAGAATCACGACAAGGTATGTTTTTGATGAGGGAATAACATTATAGCATGATGTAAAGCTCAAAAAAACGTATACATAAAACCGCCCACGTAACACCAGTAGTATTTGTAGCAAAGTTTAAGAAATGTGGGCCTAAAACAATTAATGCCTTTAGAGTACGCATAGCCAGGATAGGTGCAGCAATTTTTAATCAAAAAATGTGTTTTTGTGTCATATCCTTTAACTCTTGCGTCCACAAAGAACCGAGTTGCCGTGCTCAATGTTAGCTTGATATGAGGAGTTGGGTTATGGGTTTTGTGGACGTGTGGGTGTCTTTGCTTGCAGTTACTGGTGGATCCATACATCCTGATCCACGCCTCATAATGGGACAATCAAAACAGAAAATTGAAGGTAACGCTTGGCACACAGCGCGGGCAACAAGATTCCAGCTCACCGCGAGTGGAAATCGGCGTGCTTGAACTCATTCTTGAAAGCTTAGAACGATAAAGTGCTTCAGCCGAAAACAAGAGAGGGCTTAGTGGAGAGAATGGATGTTTCATCTGGTAAAAAGCCTCAGTTTAAGGTGCATATCAGCGGGAGCGGAGGAGGCAGACACGGGAGGGAACGTGATTCAGAGCTTAGAGACTAATGGCAGCTATTTGTTGGAGGGGTGAGTGTTTAGCCCACAATGAGATGGAAATATTATGACTGTGGATCAGAGTGAAACTAACTTTTGTATTAAAGACGTGTACGGAAAAAAAAAAATGTGAAGGACAAGCTTTATTTTTAAAGGGGATTTTACAGGTTTAAAACCATTCTGAAGCTTTTAATTTTACGTGGGTTTTCAGCTGTAGGCAATGTGAGGTGATTCATTTTGGGTTACATTGTAAATTGTACGTTACCAAGCAGTGAACAAGTTTCTTTTTTTATTGAGTGAAAAAAAAAAATACTTCAAACATTTATGCAATAGAAGTGCACAAAAAAAAAAATCGGTTTTATAAAAAAAAGAAAAAAAAAATCGGACGTCCTGGTCTTGGGAATTCGATTTGATTCACAGTGCTCAAAAATCGATTTAAATTGCACGTCTTTGCACATTTGCATTATGCGGGAGCTCGCCCGCCATATATATTTTGAATAATACTTTCATATTTTTTTATTTCAGAAAAAGCCAGGGAGCTAAGCTAACCTAATACTGGTAGTTTAGGTGCACAAACCTAATTTGACTATGGAAATTGATACAGTTTTGGATCTTGTAAAATTGTTTTAAATAAATGTTCTATATGTTTACACTCAATTCCTCTTGTCACGTAATTTAAAACATAATCTGTAAGCCGTTTGAATAGAAAATTTGGTTTCTGAATCAAAAATTATTTCAGAAACAGTTTTCTCACTAAGAAGACTTCAGAACGAATGACTTGCAATATATCCATATGACTAGCATTTTCAAATATGGTTCTTCTCTTGGGAACCATTGTTTGAGGGGACCAACACTATAAAAATGATTTATGCCTGATGTAAAAATCCAACTACATGTTTTTTTTATCTTCTGGCTCTGATTGGTTGTTTCGGAGAGAAGGCACAGGTTATCTGTCTCCCACTATACTGTCATGACATAGTGTAGTTTTTTTTTTTTTTAATTAAAGCTACATACTGCAGTTTTAAAGCAGTTTTTAATTGACACTACTAAATACAGTTTGTGTCCAGTATTTTCCCTACTGCTGACCCAGATTCCATAGAAACAGGGTGAAAAGGACAGAGAGCCTTATCTGTGAAGTAATTTCCTCTGTCTCCGAGGCAGGCGATGACAACGCTGCCCTTTATGGCCACATCCAATATTTCAGTGAGGAAAAAGGCTCGCAGGCGGGGAACGTCAGTACCTGGCTTTTCCGACGTCTTTGAAGGTTTTAATATCGGTCCGGCGCTGCAGGCTGTCAAGCATTTACAACAAGGTGGGATGGTGAAAACACAAAACCCATCAAGTCCAACAGAATACGACAGCTGCTTTCAATTACATTCAAGGTTCCTTTTTTTCTAAGTACCACTTTTCTGTTTTAGATTTTATTTTGGAATTAACCTGCTACTTTATCCTGCTAATTCTGACGCTAATTTGGCTGAACAATTGTTAGACTACTTTGTATAACATACATTTTTCTGAACATCGTTCTGTCTCTTTAAATGCATAGGAACACCTTGTAATTTGCAGAGTGCCTTAAGAACATCTTGCTGGGTTTTCTCCAAACAATGTTGCATATCTAAAGTCTGATATTTTTGCTTGTTCTTCTTCACAAAAGAGGTCAAGGTCAGTCGGACTGAATGGAAATCAAACGTGAACATCAATTTTCAAGTCTTGCTACAGATACAGTGTTACAGTAGCTAGTAACACGACTAGGTTAGTGTACTGTACACAACTTTATTTTTAGCGCGGTTATGCTAACACTAAGGTGAAAATCATTGAACCATTATATACTACACGTCACAAACAACTGTTTAATTGCCCCCTTTCTACTTTATGAAGAGTTTTTTTTTTGTGCAGTAGTCTGAGGATTATGATAATGAATTATCATTCATTATGTTGAATAATTAATTATCAACATAATTCACTTTCGAACTCCCTGCCAATGAGACCTCAACAGTAAAACTTTCATTGCAGATGTCAAAGGGAAAATATAGTGAGACAGAGAGAGAGAGAGGTGGAACAATACTCTCTGGACAGAAAACGGTCCAGTTTGCAACGCAATCACCTCTCGTAATTATTTCCATAGCATCACACAGCTCCTCATCCATAATGAAAGATAAAGAGTTTGGAGACAGCTCTCTGCCTGGTGCCTTCCCCTCGTTGAATAACAAAGAGCAAGAGAGGCTATGGTAGGAATACAGAGAGAAATGTGCTGTTGCTTCCAAATCCTTTTGTAATTTAGTTTCATCTTTGCTGTCAAACCCTTGTTGCCTTGAAAGGCATTTCTTGCTGTTGCATTAACCTTCCAACCACTCCTGGTCCTGGTCTACTCTGGATCCCCAGAACCAGAAGCGAACATGGAGGAGCAGCATTTGGTTTTTTTATGTGCCACTAATCTGAAACAAAGCAAAATGTTGTCAATAGTCCGCTGGTCAGTCGAAAAAACACACAATATTACAACAGCGCCGTTTCCGTTAAAGAAGAAATTCGATTCAAATCACATGTGAATAAGTTTGCTCATGCTTTAAGTAGTTCAAAACTTCCTGGATGTTTTTAACTACATCTTCCTGTTGTCCTCTTGTCGTGGTTTTCACCTGTGGCAACGTTTGGTTGCCACTGGATGTTTCCACTGCAGTTTTGCGAAATAAAATAAAATTTTGATATGGCTAAAATGGGTTTATTGGCTTGTTTTCAATAAACTTTTTATTGAAAACGAGTCTTTTTTGACAAAATTGGCATGTTTCCACTAACCAAAATGTATTGCCGAAAAGTCAAATTGCACAGCAAGTGTAGAAGTCACAGGAGTTAAATAGACTAACCAAAAAGAAGAAATGGGTAATCTCTTAACAGTTTTACTCTAAACAGAAAATACAATCTAACTTTAAAAACACAAAATATAAAAGTATATATACCGCATAGTAATGGAGAATCAGTCTCCTTTGTTTACTTCCCTTGCCTTCTAACAGTGACTGTGTAAAGAAGGGATGGCGGAAATGACACTGAAAGAAAGAGAGAAGAGAGGAAAAAGATGAATGGAAATGGTGATTGATTTGTCAGCCACGTTGGCCCGGCAACCGAAACCCAAGTCACAGCAGGAGATTTCTGATTCTCTTTTCCCTTCGTTCCCTTTTTTCTCCCTCTCAGGTGTTTTGCGGTGAAGATCCAGGATGAGACATGGGGGTCTCACTGTGCGCAAACAAGCTGCATTCTTGATGCGTAAAGCTGGACAATAAGAATAATGGAGGTATGGATGAGACGAAACGTGTGATTTGCTACCATTTACCATATACACAGGTTTTCACAGGGTGAAAATACGTCAGTTAAAGTTTGTTACCCCTGCATTACTTTATATTATGCAGAATAAATCATAACACAATGTAAAATAAAGCAGAATGAAAGAAAGAAATAAAAGAAGTCTGCATCAGGCATTTGGATTCTTGATGAAAGTGCAGATGGAGACTTTCAAGAAGGGTTTAGCAGCATGACGTAGTCTAATAAAAGCACATCTTTTATGACTGCAGATCTTTTTGAACCGAGCAGGCGCTTTTAGATCAGATCAAAGACAAGCACACACCCAGATTTCCTCAAGCGGGTTTCTTTAATGAGACAGACGCTGCGTTTCCGTTACAAATGTGCCCACGACTCTGTCGATATTCCTCTAACGATGACAAAAACACAATTTCGCAATTGCAAAGTTTCCGTCAAATAAGAAACACTGTTAAAAATCACACACAAATAAGTTTGTTCACAGGTTAAGTAAATGAAAAACATGTCGCACCATCGTCCTCCAACGACTGCTTGTCATCCTGGTTTTTGCCATGATCAACAACTTCCGGTTGTGATCCAAAAAAAAAAAGTGTTTCCTTTGCCGTTTTACAAAATAACCAATTTTGATGCTTCCAAAAAAAAAACAAAAAAAAAAACACCTCATCCTTTCACCAAAACTTTCCCTTTATCCTTTTCAAGTTTTTATTGAGCTAATCTATTTTACAAATGTCAAATTGTGCAATTTTTTTGGTCCATGGCTAGTGTTGTCGGTTCCTTTTGCCATCACCACATTCAACAATTCTTTAATTATATGAGTTACAACGACGTTTAATTTCCCTTCGGGATCAATAAAGTATTCTTGAATGCTGCACGCTGACCTGTTGCCATGGCAACTGACTGACAACAGCTCTGCAGGTGCCTTCCTTATGCGATTTCAAGTCTACTGCAGTTGCAGCTGAAATTCTTTAAGTGTTAAAATGGATTTAGCATCTGTGAAGACTGGGCCAGTCTAACACATGGCTGAGCCTACTGGGTTTCTCCCAGGTAGCTCCATCTAGCTTTCCATCAACTCCGACCTGCTTCCTCGTCTCTTTCAAAAAAAAAACCCCATCCACATGGCATGATGCTGCCACCACCGTGCGACAGGTCCTATTGCCTTTCATGCCACACAGCCACTGTTCCGCCATACCTCATTAAGCTACACCAATTCCACATAGAGGGAGCTACTAAAATACAGGATACGAGGAAATGTCAGATATTATCCTCTGGCAGCCTTATATAACCCCTGAGCGTATGTCAGAGATAATCCTCTTATAGGGGAGAGGAGTTGCACCAATAGAGAACAAAACACAGTTTGCCTCTTCTGTCCCCTGCTTTTACTAATGAAAATTGAGGATTTTTTTTTTTTTTTTTGTAGGAGCGCTGCTGCTGCTGCTGAGTAATCCATGCTGGAAGACAAGCCTCCGATCTCTAATCTATGATTACTTTGATGTTCAGAACGATATCCTGTTGGATAAACACGTGTTTGGGAAATAAAATGGACCTACAGGAATGTCCGCAGCACGTTGCCGGTCATAACGAGGGTGGTGAGAGAACAGCAGTCAGTACAAATGTTCCTGAAATGTAGAGTGGGGAAATGAGCTGATTAAAAACGATTAGGAAGCTCAACACGTCACACGATTCCCCTCTTCTCACTTTAAGACCAACATAAGCTATCACAAAGTGCTGCATAGGTACAGTCAGGTTAATTAAATAGAAGTCAGTAACTTTACATAAAATTAATTCACCTTAATCTATGTTAAAATAACAGGTTTTATGTTATTTTATACATTATATATATTATGTATATAAAATACATAATATAGTCTGACTTATGAACTTTACTACTTTTTAAAATGACTTGTTTTGCAATTGTCTTGAAGGATATTGTTCTCTAATAGCATTCCAATCAATTTTAACATCTAATAACAAATAACCGGAGCTGCCATAGTTAACCCTCTGATGCGTAAGTGGGTCCTTTTTGGCCCGGTGAGGTCATCTTTTTGCAATATCTTTGTAATGAAAAGTTCTCATCACTTCATATTTCAGATGTTCCTCAAAAAATATGTTACTGATATCATGCAATTCAAATTTTTAATTTACCTTTTATGCATTTTAAGAAATATGTTTTACATTACTACCCCTTTCTTCCATAAGTGGGTCAAAAATGACCCGCATTCATTTCCTATGGAATTTATAGGGTGAGAAGCTCCGATATCCAGGAGGGACTCAGAGTAGAGACGCTGCTCCTCCACATGGACAGGAGCCAGTGGAGGCGGCTCGGGCATCTGGTCAGGATAAACACCTGAACACCTTCCTGATGAGGTGTTACGTGTCCCACCGGGAGGAGGCCCCGGGGAAGGCCCAGTGCGCGCTGGAGGGACCATGTTTCCCAGGTGGCCTGGAAATGCCTTGAGATTCCCCTGGAAGAGCTGGAACAAGTGGCTGTGAGAGGGAAGTCTGGGCCTCCTTACTTAGACTGCTACCCCCACAATCCAATCCCGGAAAAGCGGAAGAAGATGGATGGATAGATGGATGGATGGATGGACACTCACACGCATGATACACATAGCATAATAGAATACAGACAGTAATGTTAGCTAGCTTGGTTAGCTAGCTAGTTTCAAGAAAACCCCCTCCCCATGCCCACACACACACACACACATAATGGATGTTGGCATTGTCCATTATTGACATTTCATCATTGCCGTTGTCCTTTTGTTTTAAAAATGTTCTACAAATTGTCACAAATGTTCTACAAACTGTTCTAAAAAGGTTTTAAAAAGTGTAAAATGAAAATATTTCGAACATGAAATAATTCTTGTGTGAAATAAAACACAGTAGAAAGTATTATACAAAACATTATTTTGAATCAAAATGACAAAAGTAGCATAAAAACACATTGATTGTAACTCGGGTCAAAGAAGACCCAGTCACATAGTCACTCACGCGTAAGAGGGTTAAACTGGAAACGGGCTCTAGTGCCATCTGGTGGTGAAAAAGAAAACAGCAGGTTTCCCCAAATTTCTTGCTCTGAATTTGTTCAAATATATATACTATATATTTTTTTGTTATTATTAATTCTTTATTTTATTTCATTTCACTCATTTAATATAGTTAATATTTTTTGTTTTAAATCAAAATTTCTATTTTATTTTATTTTTTTGTAAGTGCACATTTAGCCCGATTTAGCTGAAATTAAGCTAATTTTCGTCGCTGGACCCTTAACGCAGTTGTTAAAATAAACATAAAAATGAACAAAAATGATCACAAACAACACTGAAAAATAATAATAATGAAAGACATAAACACAATATTTCAGCAGAAAAGTAAAACTGGTAGTTCAGGAGATTAGAAGTGAAGCCTTACCTGGTGTAGCTAACCCTCTTTGGTATCTTCGTTTAGCTGAAATCCAGATTCCTCGGTCCGGCTAATCCAAGAGGTGCTCAGAGCAAAATGGATTTACGATGCTTAAGAACAACTCAGTCACAAGAAAACGCCAACATTTTGTGCTAACGCTATAGGATAAACATTAAATTGTCGCCTCATTTATTTTGGTCATTTATTTTACAAAAAAAAAAAAAAAAACAAAGAGAGGAGGACGTGCGCCACTAATAATATTCCTACGTGAAACATTCTTCTTGGATTGTATGGTAGTACGTGAAACATTTACTGAGACTTCAAAATAATTTTAATAATTAAAAAAAAAAAAGCTGACTCATGTGAAAGCATCAAAATTAAACCAGCTAAAGTTAAATCATTTAAAATGATATAGTTTGACTTATAAATTGACTACTTTTTAGAATGACTTGTTTTGCAATTGTCTTGAAAGATATTACTGTAATAGCATTAGCATCAATTTGAACATTTAATAAAAAACAACAAAGGGACTCAAAATAAATAATGTTTATTACCGCAGGTATTAATCTGAGCCTCTGTTTACTGCAAACTGTAGAAAATACCACAGCAGCATCAATAGAAGAAACCTCATCTATGCGACTTTTATTGTTATTGCACTATACTACAGCAGAGCATACGGCCTGACATTCATTCATTTCAACATTTTATATACAATAATGCAAAAACAAAAAAACTAAACTCCTACAACAAGGAGAAATGTAAACAAGGTTTATCATTCGTTACGCTCCGCAGAGCAGCTCCAGTCGCCTACAAAGGAGTAAGGTTTTATTCTTGCTTGTAATCTACATTCAGGAGCTGAAGCCAAATACTGCTAAAAGTCTGAACAAGAGAGAAAAAGTTGCAAAATTGCCTGCTAAAAGTCCCGTGTGCTGAGGAGTTCTGACACAGAGGCTCCATGGTCGCTCTGTGCTGGATGCAGTTCTGTAATTGTCCAAAAGGAGGTGCTGGTCTAACGTGGCAGGAGGAAGACTTGACGATCCAGTACATGCAGAACTCCTCCACTGTAACAGAAAAAGAAAAAGAAAACATCAACTGAAAGTCTGGAAATGAGAAAAAGCATCTTCTATGGAGCTAAATCGGGGCCATAAAGTTTGTTGAGAAGAAAAGAAAAAAAAAATCTAAATGAAAAAGAGATTTGAAACGGAAATGTTCAAAATTACTTATCAGATTCAAGATTTTTTTTTTCAGTTTCAATTTCTTTTTTGAACAAGCTTTATGGCCCTAATTTAAGTCTCCATAACGACCATCAAATATTTGGTAAAAAAACAAACAAACAAAAAAACTAATGTTGGTCCAAAATAGAAGACTTTGTATTTTTTGCTTCTATTTTTCTTGAATTCAGCTGCAAATATTATTTTCTGTTTTAGCATTAGTTCCAAATATTTATTGAATCTGCACAGTGGAGCAGTTGGTAGCACCATTGCCCTACAGCAAGAAAGTCCTGGGTTCGATTCCCGGCCCGGGATCTTTCTGCTTGGAGTTTGAATGTTCTCCCTGTGCATGCGTCCTCCCACAGTCCAAAAACATGACTGTCAGGTTAATTGGTTTCTCTAAATTGTCCTTAGGTGTGTGTGTGTAAAAGTGTCTGTGTTGCCCTGTGACAGACTGGTGACCTGTCCAGGGTGAACCCCGCCTCTTGCTCGAAACGTTCGCTGGAGATAGACACCAGCACCCTTCTAGGGACAAAGGTGTTAGAAAATGGATGGATATTTATTGAATCATTTCATAGAAAATTAGCAATCATCTTTTCCGGAATGGAAAAATCTTTTGAGGGGTGTGTGGTGGTTGAGTGTATTTATGTCTTTCATCGACTGATCTACAATGGAAGTCAGTCGAATCTGGAACAATGCAGTAAAAATGCCAAAAATCACTTCTGCAAGCCATTTTTGGCCGTAGAAGTGTTAAAAGGAAGTATCTGACCCCACATGAAAAAAATAGAGGAAAAATTATTGAATATATAATTGACTTAGTTTTCAAAACATTAAAAACACCCAACAGAACACTAATGATCTTACAAAGAAGATAATTACTTTCTTTTACAACCAATCCAACAATGTAGCAGACAGTTGTGTTCAAGGCCATTCCTTATGGTGGGCCCTGTCTTTCTTCTTCTTCTCATCTTTCTCCTTCTGCAATCTCTCCAACTCGGCCTCATACATCATCTCCTGGATCAGGTACTTCTCTCGGCGCATCCGGTCCCGCAGGTCCTTGGGTAGGTCTGGGATTAGGTATGCAATCAGGGTCTTTATGGCGAAGACCATATGCTGTGGAAACCGAATCAGATTTCAGAGAGCCAGATCTCCATGATGTAAAATAAACCCCATTTTCAGCGATCAGAATCAACACAAACAGACCTCAAAAACAATAATGAACGCCAGCCGGGCTGCCAGGACGTGCCAGAACTGCAGAGTGTAGGTGTATGGCTCAGTTGAGTCCGGAGGCTCCCTGTAATCCCGATACCTATTGGGTAAGGTAAAACAAACACAAAAAAAAACAATCATTGAGGTCACACAAAAAACACTTCCATTTGTCTGATTTCACCTACTATTTGGAAAGACATATTCTGTATTTGTATTTGGAAATGCAAAATAGTAGAGATGCACCACAAAATTAGCTACAGAGTTGAAAACCCAATCTTTTCCCGATCATTAAAACACACCACGCCAACCAATTTGTGCTAACCATAACACTCTTCAGTGTGGACGTTGTCAATGAGGGAAGATTTGATATTAGCAATTTTCAGCATAGGTGAGGGGTGAGAGGAAGTTAAAATGAATTATTCATTTAAAAATCTTGGTAGCATTTTGGATACATTACAGTTCAGGACAGGGTCGATAGAGAGACAGAATGACCGATGTTTACAATTAGTCATGCTCACCATGTTGGTTTTGCTAGATGTTAAGAAAAATATTGCTGAAGACAGATTAAAATGTCAACATCAAAAACTAATTGCTAATCAAAATACCAAAGATCAGAAATTGCCACAGAACTCTAATTGTTGCATCTCTAAAACATACGTAAAAACATGTTTTGAGGCTTTCTCTTTTTTTCGGGTGTTTCGGGCACATCCACACAGATTACATGGTCCTTTAAATTTCACCTGCAGTACTTCACAGCTTCTTCAAAAAGTTCAGAACCATTGGTTTTTGGCTGGGATCTCTTCTCAAAGTCAGAAACTCGGAAGACAGACAAACTGGCATTTACATAACCCATCATACACCTGTGGAAAAGAAAAGAAATAGCATACATTAACATACATTGAAACTGACATCATACACCATGCAGCATGGAATGAAGAGAAAAGATGAACTCTTATGAGGTAAAATAACTCTTACCCCTCCCCGGCTCGACCCTGACCGGCACACGGTCCATACTTGTAGGCATAAACGAGGCGAGGGATGAAGTCCGAGGTGACGGCGATGACAAAGGCGTTGGTGATGACGGACAAGATGCCGATACCCTCCAGAATGCCATACCAGATTCCTGAGTCAAACAATAGTTAGACACCAAAATAAAGCGTCTATTAACAGAAGAATTTATAGCCTTTTCCTTACCAATGTCTTTGGCTTGTGATGGAAGAGGTCGCCGCCACTGGGTGACGAACTTGTAGGCGTCCAAACGGATCTCGATGATGTTGTTGATCAGCGCTAAGAGAGGAGCCAAAGGAAACGCGGCCACGAAGATGGTGGTGAAGCCGAACTGCAAAACTGAGACAAAGACAGCACGTCTTCGTTGACCGGTTGAACGGTGCAGTAGGTGTAGTTTAGGCTCCAAGATCTTCTATCATCCGATTTACTTATAGATCTACTTAGCATGTTTACGACTTCCCCCCGTGACAAATAATCTAAGTAACAGTGTCAACCAAAAGAAAGAAACTTTCCAAACCGTCCCTTTCAAACAGTGCTACGGTTTTCCTTCATTGATGGCTCTACAAAGTCTCTTGACTTGTTCCATTATAAGACTACATAACTGCTTCTATTCCTGCTCAGTCGACCCCCCCGATCCCCAAGTAATCTTCCAGGGTGATTGATGGGTGCGCTTGCTTACTATCTCTTCCAGGCTTTCTCTGACAGTCAATGATGATCTCTGAACATAAATCATTTTTACATACAATACACTCAGTTTCAAAGAGGCATATTTAAATATGGTGTCATATTTAAATAAGGAGGACGACCTTGGAATGTGAGGGGGCGTGTTGATGCAGTTGAGTTCAGAGAGGCTTGGAGAAACAAGGTTATAGACTGCTTTTGAAGTGAATTCAGTATGGAATAGGAGGCCAGGAACACGAGTCATATGACTAGTGGAGCGGGTTCTGGAGATTTAGGTGGCAGAGTTATGAGAGAGCGAGACCCAAAAGAAGAGTTAAAATAATCAATGCAGAAGACCGTCATTAAGTAAATGAGTATATTAGTGGAGCTGGGAGTCAGGGATGGTTTCTGTAATGTATCAGTGTGAGCTGAGTGGAGTTAGTCGCTAAACCTTTAACCTCAAGACAAAGGGAAATGGTAGCAATGATTGTATTAAAAAAAATTAGGCTTTAGAGAGAGTTGACTTTGTTCCAATCTGGAGAGTTTTGTTATTGTTTAATTAGAAGAGCTGACATTTCATCTCAGACAGTTACACAGGGAGATATTTGAGAAAGGTTAGGTGGGTATAGAGAACAGGAAGAGTTGGATGTCAGCTGGTTAGTGTTTGAAATTGTTATGGAATTCAGAGAAGATATTGCAAAGAGTCGTGTAATATTGAATGTATAAAATGGGACCAAGAACCCTGAGGAACACAGTTTAAACTTCTTTAATTATTGCCCGACTGTAGATATGGACAAGTCTATACGTTAAGCCTCTTCTTATCCTCTGACTCACAAAGATCAACAAACTTCTGTCTCACTTGAATGGAATGATTTTACCATTGAAAAAAAGCAACAAAAAAAACAAACTATGTCACAACACAAATAGATTTTAGTTTTAATCTTGGCTTAGAACTTGATTTTATTAGGAACTCTAATGAATTCAACAAACAATATTTTAGGGGTAAAAATAGTTTTCATAAATGTTATTATGTGTTTGTTACCCAAGCAGCCAGATGGACGTTTCCCATTAACTGAAGAGCTTCTGTAGTATTTAGATGGAAGTATTCTTGATGCAGTTAGTCTCACAATATATAAACTATTTATTAAAAGGGAGATATTTTTATTTGATTGTGAGTTATTTAATGAAACCCTGGTTGCATGAAAACAGCTGAGAGGTTTAAATACCAGTTTACATACCAAAATAATCCACAGTATGGCGCTATTTCTCAACAGAGTCTTATTATGAAATCCAGTTTTATAATTTCCATATTGCTTGTTTATTAATCCGCGCTAAAACTTATTCCACTCTGACGCAAACGTAAAAGAAAAGAGTGTTTACACGTCCTGTGAAGAGAAAGGAAAGCAGCAGCGAATGCCGGAGCAGATGGATGTCACAATTACATAACGTGTACAGCAGATCAGCTCCATAATGAAAAATTGTTTTGTGAGAATATTTTGGTGATACTGGAAGAAATTAAACCGTGTAACGCATATGAGGTCATCTCAAAACCCAGACCCGATATGAAATATTGTCTACGAGTCTGAATATAGAACAGAAACTGAATAGAGGACCGACTTACTCATCTTCAGGTACTCATCAAACAGTCCGTAAGCGTTCATTGACTGCAGGTTGTAGTCCCGCTCCCACTGGGGGAGGCTGGCCTTGGAGATGTGGCCGTGCTCTCTCTTTAGTCTCTGTCGAGTCCACCAGTTCTGGATGAGCCTGGAAGCACAATGCAAGGCGACCCAACAGACATGTCACTCCTAAAGTAGAGTTTGCTGTGTTTATTTAGTTTAGTGTCCATTCTACCGTTGTTAAAAATGGTTATAAATCAGTCACGACTTGTGCAATTCCCTTATCTTCAAAATAGGATATCAGGACCTTTTTTTAAATGGAAGGGCTCATTTTATTCTTGAACTGCTGCTGAACTATTTTTTTACCCCCTCAACCAATAGTCACATGCACAATTTGGAGGTTTGCGCACTTCTCTCCAACTGGGATCCCCATCCACAGGGAGCCAATACTATGCTGTTTTCTATCAGTAAGGGAGCTAAATATTGTTGGCCATGGTTTGCTCATTTAAGGTGATTAATGAGAGCAGAAGCAAGTTTTTTTTCCTGACAGAGTGGTTAGCACTGCTTCAGTTTTCTCATTTGCTTCAACTACTCTATCGCACCCAGAAATAATGAGCCCACGGCAAAATGTTTTCAACCTCTGCAACGCAATGGAAGTGTCAGATGTTCCGAATTGGTCCAAAATATAGAAAATGTTTAGGACCATCCACAGAGCAATAACAAAACTGAGCCAAAAAAATGAAAAGAACCTGAACCTACGGGTAGCCGAGCTCCATGAAGTTGTTCCACGTCTGTTTCAGTACCATAATGATGCCCATCTGCATGCAGAGGTCGATCAGGCAGCCACTGGGATGGCACTGCAGCAGTAACAAAAACACATTAGATCGGCAATTACAAAAAAAACCCTGAACACTAATGAGAGTTATCATCAGTCTATTTGGTTTTGTTAGTAACAATTACTTGGGAATATGAAGCAATTCCAGTATGCTGGAGCCTCATAGATTTTTGCCAAACATTTATTTGGCAAAAATGTCATCCGCTGAACAAAGTGTATCTTTTGATTTTTAAGGAAATGTACAGCATGAACCAGTGAGCACAGTCATGTTTCTGCACGGCTACAAAAGGCTGACTTGAACTGTCCTCGTCCCATTAGAGGAGTTTTCCATTTCTGCAGCTGTAGAATCACAAGAGGGAGCACATTAGCTCAGCAGCAAAATGCGTCCGCTCAGGTCTTCTGTCCCAGTGGACTACAAAGGTGCTTTATTTTCCCAGAAGTAGCACTTACTAGAGATGAGCATGCTTGGTGAATGGGTTTACAGTAATAGCCCAATTTCTAATTTCTATCTTCATGATTCCACAATTCTTGGCTACGCCCTCATGGGAAAACTCACTTCCTCCAGCTTCCAGCGATTGATGAGGCGTAGATATGCGCCTGGCCGACCGGTGAATCTGTCAATAAAACATTTGTACTGACTCAGTAAGTGATCAATAAAGGGCTGAAAAGGTGAGTTTGAAACAGAGAAACTCTTATTATTTCACATCAGAGGAACATCACTAAAGGATTTTTTTTTAACACCAAAATACCTGTATGTAATTCAAGTATCCACATATGTGCTAGCTTGTTCAAGACAATTAGCTTATTAGCAAATTGCTAACATCAAATGACTGAAAACTGAGTAACTGTTTCTGAAATGGTCTTTCACAAGAACAAGCAATGTGTTGATTGATACAAAACATTCACAAGTGCTAGCGATGTGCTAAAATGACCAGCACCCATTATCATTTCCCCACAAATGTACTTACTAAAAATATGCCGCAACATTTATTTCAAAAACAAATGATGTACATATTAGCAATGGGTGTTTTGCTGTACATTTGAGATTACATACAGTTAGCTATCCATATTTATTACAAAAGTAGCATTGCTCTTTTGTAACATCAATAATAATTCTATTTCAACTTCATTTTTTAGCATTTCCAAATAATTTTCTTCATATTTTTCTGACTCTATCTCCGTTCATAAGTTTGCTTTTTTTTTGTTTTTTCAAATTTTGCCGTATAGCACTACTGATTCCATACTACGTGGCTGTTTTTACATTTACTTCAGCCACGTTGTATCTAAGAAGCGGAATGCTAAACTGCCTCACCTTCCCAAAAAGAAGGCGATGTAGAAAGTTGAGCTGTTGAGATTGACGAACTGAAAAAGGAACATCTTGAAGGTGAAACTGTTCTCCCACTCTGACTCCGTCCTTGGCTGCTCTGTAGCCGCACGAGAAAGAAATAAAGTGCAGTTCATTTATGTTCCTGGTTTCAGGAACGCCAACAACTCATGGACAAGTTTACAGACGCAGACAGATTTTATTGTCACCCAACTGCACGTTTGAAATGAACAGAAAAGGTGCTGTGTTAATGACATTTTAAAACTTAAACATGTCTCACAGTCCACTCACCTAAATTTGTGAGGAAAAGCGCAACTCTTTCATAAAGCTGTGAAAAAAATAGGAACTTGTTTAAAACAATAACACTCAGTACATCAGTCTGTCACATAACATGTGTGGCAAAAAATGTAAAAAGATTTCTGGCTATGAACGCGGAACACTGTATGCAGAAAGGATTTCATCAAGCAAACAAACGTTTTGTTTCTTGGCTGCAGAAAGTTAGCGGTGAGTGACTGACTCACCACGTTGAGGAGCATGATGACGCAGAAGTTGATGCAGACGGCGGTGCCTGTAGTTGCCACCTGAGAGTTGTTCCTGATGAGCGCCCAGCCGAACGCGGCGAAGGTGCTGACGGTGATCACGCGGTAGATCACGATGCCAAACACGGCTGCGATCACCACCAGTATCTGGGAGAACAGAGTAACACAAAAACCTGCTGTGTCACAGAAAAGCTGCTAAGTTTTACTTAGCTACAGCAAAAAAGGATGCTAAACTTTTGGCTGCTTCACGAGCTCCAACTTTCTCACTTGGAAGTCCAGCTAATCACTAAAAATACAACCTCTGAATACAAAGGGACCGTCTGTTAGCTCCATTTAGCCACAGAGGACGGCTGCTCTATGAGCTGGAAGCTCCTAAGCTGTGGCTCTAAGGAGGAGCTACGTCTCAAAGGCGGGGCTATGTCCACCCAGGCGTTTTTCACAGCTGAATGGTTGCCATGGGACATGAGACATACATGGAAGAATTAAGGTGTGTTTGTGATGAGGGAATAATGATGGAGTATGACCTAAAGCTTAAAAAAGTCGATTTTACATAATACTGCTCCTTTAGGAAAATAGTGGAAAACACTTAAGGTATTTACATGTCGACTGCACATTTGTAGAATATTGAAAAGCATGCAGGTGCTGACCCACTTTCACACACTGTTTCACATATTATTCACAACAACAATAATAAATTGTTACATATTTATTCCCAGAAGAATGTCTGATGATAGTCTGATCCGTTAAACATAAATGTATAACAAAGAAGCCAATAACTGAGAGGAAATGGTAAACAGTTCCCATGGAGACACGGCTTTTAACCCAACACTGCTTTACCCACATTGGAGATCTGAAATTGCTGCCACCTGCTGGCCCAGGATCAGTGTTACAGCCATTTTTGACATGTAGATGCAGATTTTTCTAAAAACGGAGGAAAAATATACAGCGAATAATATATGTTCACTGATGTAGCAGCTGCTATTGCTCCCCGAACTTCTGTTCGGGTCTTTCACCATTATTGTGATGTTTTGATAATTAATGGCTCCAGCTTCCTTTTCAAATTCAGAAGCAAAAGTTGTCTACCGTCAAAAAGGTTAGCTTAAAATATTAAATTAACTGTAAAAGGAAGATGCATTTAGTACAATTTTAAAGATTACATTTAACGAATGAGAAGGTACTTTGTTCTAATCTTACGAAAACTAAAAGAGATTTAAAAATATACATATAAATACATAATTAGGTGACGGAGAGCCTATTTCTGAAACACTTAAATAATCACATTGGGAAATTAAGAAGCTCAAATTTCTATTCAGATTTAATCGATGTCTTATAGACCCACCATGAAGAATATTCCAGACGATGAAACGAGAAGGCGGCTGTACTTGTCGGTGAAGGCCTGGTGGGGCTCCGGTTTTCCAGATATGGGATTCATCCGCTCCTTCTTGGAGTATTTGGCCTCAAACTGGGGTCTGATTTCATCCTGAATGACCAAAAACAGGGGAGTTCGTGCACCACTTCATGCACAAAAGAATGCAGAAACCGCATAACGAGAGTTTTTAGACGAGCAGCAAATCAACCCAGAGGACAAAGACGGGAGTAAAATCCTTTACCTCTTCCTCCTCCCAGTCAATGAGGTCCCAGTCGTACGCCAAGACAGCTCGTCGTCTTTTCCAGAACTCTAGGAAGACTGTTGCTGGAGGAAGAAAAAATTTAAATTCATTATTCTCATTGCATGTTTGTCTTTGTATTTTCTTTAGGAATAAGTAACCATGTAGCAGCTAAGGTATTGTCTTAGCTGCTACATTGGTCTTGAGCGAAGTAGGCAAATTTATTAAATTGCCTTCTCTTTTTAAAGTGATAATCAATGTATTTGTCAAGATTACTGTGATTCTGGTTATCTCTTCTGCACTTTTTCCCTTTTGTTTCATTTTTGTCTCTTAATTATTGTTGCACCTCATCTGCTTTGAAACCGTGCGACCTACAGTTCAATTCTGCTGTAGCAACTCGACCCATCAACAAAAAGTAAGCAAATAATTCTTTTATCCTACAAACATATTTATTTCTTCATAGGTGACAAATGTTTGCTTATTAAAAGTGTTCTACTTGTATGTATAGCTTTTATTATGCATGCTAGTAAATTTTTGGGTGAAATGGAAACAAAAGTGACCACTGAAACTGTCTCGTTATTGGTCTACTCACTAGTCAACACAGTAATTAATTTTATTTCTTATTTCAGAAAATCTTCTATTGCTGTTTCACATCATCTGTACCACAAATGTACCAATTTTCCAGCATGTTTCTTCAGAGTGAGGGACATGTGAACCGCTCAGGTCCAGTCTTGAAACCGGACTTGAACGGGCGCGGACCGCCCGGACTCGGAGGTCATCTGCAAAACGCTTGTCGCTCAGAGGAAACATTTCTGGACTCAACTGCTCCTTTTCAACAAAGCTGTTAAATATTTCCAGACCAAACTTTCAAAACAGAAACTGGAATCTCCTGCCCACGTCAAGTTTAGCTGGATCTGGGTTTACTCAGTTCGCCTTAAACCAGTCCTGTAGAACATGATTAGGTTTGCATTTAAAAAGCCTGATTAAGTCATTTTAATGACTATAAAGTGGAGGTTGTTCCCAGAGAAAGTCCTGAGGCAGAGGTTGGGTGGTGCGTCTCTGATCAAAGTCCTGTGGATAGCTTACTCATTGAACATGTTTCTGCCCCTCTGCTCTAATCACTGCCCTTTATCCTCACAGTCTCTACCCTCCTCTTGTCTGCGCTCTGTCCCTCTGCCACGTCCAGGTCCCCGAGTAGCCCTCAGAGGAGTGGGATGTTTTGAAAGTGAATGGCTCAGCTGTCTCGGAAGAGCCCAGCTTTCCACTGTGAGCCAGCAGGGAGCACGTACCAGAGGGCCATAATGAAGGGATTTGAGCGCATTCTTCGTTGCTAGTGAACCCAAACTATATCCGTCGGGACAGCAGAAGAGCTGCAAGGTCTGTACGCTTTCCGTCTGAGTTTTCCCTTAAAAGAGCTGCTGCAAAACTTCTCTCATCTCAGTTGCAGTTTAGAATTGTTATTTTGTTGTTGTTTTTTTACTTTAAACTCATCTCCCTGTAAGTCAGCAGCAGTTGTTTGAATCAAAATGTATTCTGCACAATGGAACCAAAATCTATTTCTTTGGAGAAGCCATTCTCTGCCTGTCACTCAGACTAACGGTTGTTTTCTGAACTTCTCAGCCAGCATCGATCAGTTCTCATCCTCGCAAGATTCCCACTTCCCACAAATTTGAAATGTTTCAGTCAAGGATTTAGTTTTGTCTTCTCCTAAAGGTTTATTTCTTTGTTCTAAAGCCTAAAATCAGTAATCAATTTTGAGTTCTTTAATTTAACTATAGCTCACAAAGGCTCATGCAGGCTTTTACAGTTCTAGACAAATTTGATTTATCATGAATAAGAGTAAAAATGACTGTATAATTTTCTGACCTCTGACCTAGCAGCTCACAATATTACAGAACTTCACAGGTTTGCTATTGATAGATATTTTGGTAAATTAAATCTCAAATAAAATAAACTTTTATCTATGTCAACATGATTTTCTTGGCATCAGCTTGGCCGTTGGAGCAGACGGGAAGTGGCGGGATGGGATTCATTCAGAACCAGAACCTGACGCTGGCCGTCGTACAGACAGTCATTGCTTTCAGGGAAGTCGCTGCGTCATCAGTCGGTACTGGACCATTTTCAATCATCTCCTAAAAGCTGAATATCTGTTTTACTATGGCTTGACTAGCGTAGCAGTCAAATCTAGAACCTGGTGAGATTAAATCATAATGTTTTGACATGTCGACTTACTGGTTAATGTAAGCGCATGTTATTTGTAAGGGACCAGAATATGACGGCGACCCCCATCTATATTTGACTCTTGTTTTGAAGTCAGAGGGAAGTAGTTTTTGAGCTGTTCTGTTTATTTCGATGGTCACAGTTGTAGTAACCACAGAAAAAGAAGAATGGACGAGATTATAATAACTTCGAAGCTCTGTGAAAACACCAGGACTGGTAAACGTTTAGCCACTGATGCTAATGTTGGACTTACTTGGTGTTAAAGGGCTATTTACACCTTATAATGAGTCTGGACCACATTTTATCACTTCTACTGGAACTGTATAATTTTACTCTGGGTCTCAAGTAATACATCCAGCTTATGGCTTCATAAGACCAAGATACAGACAGGATATAAGTCATTTCTTCTCATTGTTTTGTTCAAATCACAAACGTGTTCAACAGGATCTGTATTCAGGCATAAGGCAGCATTTATGCTAAAGGAACGTAATTATTATTGAATAGTGAATTAAAAAAAAGCATTCTAAAAATTGATGCTTCTTTACATTGTAACTTTATCTGTGGTTAGCACTGCCATTGGTTCATGCTCTTTGGGGCGCAGCGGCATGGAAAAGTTTGGGAACCCCTAGGCCACGTAAAATCCCAGAGAGGTGGTCAGGTACGTTGAGTGAAGAAGTCTGCAACCTTCTGCAGACTCCAAATGTGGTGTTGCCTTCAGATTAGCTCAAGAGCAGCGCATAGAGAGCTTCACGGAACGGGTTTCCATGGCCCATCAGCCAACTCCAAACCTTTAAATCTCTGATTCTCATGCAAAGCGTCCGACGCTGTGACGCAAAGAGCAGAGACGTGTTCGATGTCTTTGTCAGGCCGTTGCCAGGAGAACAGCACTCGTCTCCCTGCACTGTGTCAAGTGTAAGTCATTGTGGTGTTTGGCTGCTTTTCAGGAGTCGGGCTCGCTTTGGTGATGCCAATGTTCCAACAAGGCCACGCAGTAAAGCACAAGGTCAATTGAGACATGGATTTACAAGTTGGTGTGGGAAAATCCAGATTTTATCTCTACAGAACAGCTTTGGGATGAATTAGAACTGAGAGCCAGGCTTTCCTTTGGGATGAGGACAACGTCCGCATGCATAGATTATTAGGACACAGTTGCCGCAGTAACATATCACTTGTATTTCTCGAAAATACTGAAAATGGTGTGCAGTGTAAATCCGTCTGCCTGTTCTCTGTTCCTCCCCCTCAACAGACAACAGCACCATGATAGTGCTGGGCGTGTTGACCTTTGCCCTGCAGCTGTGCTTCGTCCTGCTCTTCATGCTGAGATGTTGGAGGCTTGAGCGAAGAGTTCAGGAGGCTCTCCAACAACCAGACTCTGTTCACAAGCTCAGCGGTGAGGGATTTTGCTGTAGTGGTTCGTGTTTGATTCAACATGCACACAGAAGGGCTGCAGGCACACGCCAGATGCCCATCCTGAATAAACAGAAAGCAACCAACCACATTTTGTTGGGATTTTTTTCACGTGGCAGACCTTTCACTTCATGTAATTGTGATACATAATTGCTTCAAATTTAGAAGTCTAGCATTTATTTTTACTCAGTCACTCTATACTATTTTCTGTAGGTCTACCACAGAAAATAGTGGTAGACCTACCACTATTAAAGTATATTAAAATTTTTGTGTATCAATTGTGAAATGAATGTATTGCTGACTTATAATTAGTCTAATTTTGTATTTTCTTAAACTACTCAGCAGTTCTTAGAGGACAGATATTAAAATCCTGTATTTATTCATCCGCAGTGAGTTTTCATTTGCACTTTTTCAGGACATAAAATTTATATTTTTCTTATTTGTGTCCCTTTAGGGCTCCCATACTATTACCCTGAGGGTTATAAACAGAACTCCTATTTGCTCTACAATGATTCTTCTGATGGTACATCACATTCCACATCCTGCGCAACAGAAATCTACAAAGGTCCAGAGGATTCTGCACCCTCACCATCTATACCCTGGGACCTTGTACAGCATTGATGAAATAATAACTTTTTTTTTTTTTTACATTTGAATCTGCTGTGATTCAGTCATTCTGTTTTCTTTTGATATGCGACTGACGCAAATATGCATTGTATATGAAAAAAAAAAATTAATACAAAGTGGCATTTCAAACAACAAACAAGTTTTTAAAGAGGGTTAAACATGATTAAAACTAAAAATGATTTAAATTGTCCATAAATATTAAAACACTTCAACATTTTTCATGTGACTTCATCTGGCGAAATAAATGGTAGAAACTGTTAATGATTATTTAATCTATCATGGTTTAGGGCTCTTATTTTGAAGAGCCTATAAGCCTGTCATGTTGGAAGAATTAGCTAATAAAAATGTTTTTGGCTAATTGTGAAAATGTGGTTTCGTCGATTTTGTGCCCTGCAGAAATAAAACAACAAAAAAAAACAGACAGTGACGGAACTGATATAATTGACTTTCAATCACTGTGAACATACTGTGGTTAGCTAACCGTTAGCCAAAGCTAGCATCTAGCGTTGCCAACTTTCACAAACTGAAATAAAGAAAACAAGGTCGTAGAAGTATTACTCAAAGAATGCTTAAAATGTTTTAAAGATTTAAAAAAAAAAAAAAAGTACAGACAAGAATTTAGTCAGATTTTTTTTAATCACAGAGTATTAGATGCTTATTATGATTTACCCACATTGGCTACGCCAGGTACTAAACATGACTTAGTCTTATCCTTTCATACTTTGCTGCAATTTTGCTCATAAATATGTGTCTGTGTTCTTATTTTATATCCAAAAGGTGCGATTTGTCGAGGTATTTTATGTAGATGTCATTAATGAACATGTCATTAATGACCAGAGAAGGGAATAAATGAGAAACAAACAAGTATGAATTGATGAAAAACGGGTTCAAAATGCATATTTCCTGTCCTGAAATCTATAGGATTTTTTACAGGTAACCATAAAGGTAACAGAGACTAAAATGAACAGTTATTAAGATTCGTTTTTATATTTTAATTTACATTTTTTCATCAGTTTTTATAACCTTGTAGCCCAACATTAGTTTTCTGCCATTCAAAGCCAGTATTTTGATTTAATCTCACATTATGTTGACCCCAGTCTCTGTCCAACTGTCTCCTCCGTGAGTGAATCAATATCCTCGTCCCAAACCTTGCTGTGTTCCACATTCCAACAGTGAACAACATTTAACAAAAAAAAAAGAAAACAACTTCTGATTGGGCAGGGGAGATACAAGCCTGGACTCTCGACCAATGAGAAACCTAACGGTCTATTTAGGGTAAACAGCGTCTCTTTTGAGCTGCGGCTTAAGCACATAATCCTCACCTTAAAATAGATTTGCACTGACACGGTATCGCACATCAATTTAAGACGGGACAGCCACGACTCGTCACGTTTCAGGGTGACGGCGACGAAATTGTTTCCATCTCAGTTTCACTGAAAACGTTACAATTGACGCAGCAGAATGAGACGGCAACACAAAGCTTCTGTTGCAAATTTTGTCCAGATAGCCTCTTTCCTAAATGGACGAAACGATCCTATTGAGGAAAAACAGCTCCGTGTTTTTACTCACGTGTTCTTTGTCTGATGTTCTGAAACATTTCCGCATCACAAAAACTTCCCTAACACCAACACTGCAGTTGGGTTTGAAGTTTTGAAATCCAGTTTTAACTGAGCCGTTGGCGTGCTGGTGACGCTAAACTCAGGTGACAAGACGAGAACACAAGACACTGGGGATGTTGGGGAACAGTTTAACAGGGACTCACCCCACACTGCCATGAATACGGCAAAGAAAACAGTCGCTCCATTGTCAAAGAGATGGGTGACCTAAAAATACAGACAGGGCTTTGTTTTACTGCCACACAAATGCATGAATGATCAGTTCTTCCTGAAGCACCTAAAAGCCGAACGGGAAGAATCACACTTTGCACCAATCTGATGGCTGAATAACCTGAATAATTGATTAAAAACAATAGATATCTTTCTTGTTGAGCCTATATGTCTATTTACTCATTAAGTGCTACCTCAAAAGCAGCTTAAAGGATTAAACATTAAATGTGTTGTTATTATTCTTTATGTGTCCTATCCAGTAGAGTGGCAATCAAAGTGACTTGTCCGAGTTACAAGGTAACTAACAGATTATTTTTCATAAGTGGAGCATTACAGCTTATAGACAGAACAATAACTCAAACTTTCTTACCACTTAGATGAAAATGAAAGTCAACTTAATCTGTTTTTACAAGTTCAAAAAGTGGTAAAAAAACAAACAAACAAAAAAAAAACTATCACTTTCAAAAACCCTCCCGTTGTCTCACTGGACATTTGTCAAACAAAGAGCATCTCCACCGCGCTGCCCGGTGTGTATTAAATGAACGGGAGGGCCTAAAAGTGACCAAACATAACAAATACAAATATGAAAATTAATTACACAGCTTGGTTCCAAACTAACTTAAGATAACTGCCTAAAGAAAAAGCTAAATTGACAGAATTTGTGATTTGCAAAAGTCAACATAAATGGCTCCAACATATATATAT